>ML784428.1:351034-386513 GCA_009831015.1 Picea engelmannii
TCAGGTAGATTGGATTGAGAAAGAAGAAAAAGGTAGAAACTAGACTTAAGAACACCTTAGATCGGTGATCAAGACCATTGAGCATGGAGTCTTATATTTCATGGATATGAGGAAATCAAACTAGTTATTAGATAGACATGATAAAAGAATAGATAGGTAGAAGAATAAGGAGAACAAGTATGGAAAACACATGCTTCACTAGCAACTTAGACTTGCATAATCTATAAGAAGAATCCCCATAAACAAAAATTCTGTCTGAGAATGAATACTAGATATATGAATGAACTTTACAGAAACATTAATGTACATAAAATCTGTAGCGCATCAGTTCTATTCAAATAAGAGGAATAATAAAACACAATAGAAGACACAAACTAATAAACAAGATTCTCATAGATCTCTGATGTTGAAATATATAAAGAAGAGGTTGCCCTCAGGTATACAAGTAAAGCACACACATGTCTTTGCCCCAAAGTCCCTCTCTCGGGCCTCTCGATTCCCCCCTCTACATTTCAAAATCACAGTTTAAATAGAAAATAAGCATCTAAAGGTTGGTACAAGATTTAGGAATCAAGATCTACCAATAATCCCTAGATAACCTAAATCTCAAATTAGTTACAAAACAATCTTTGACTGCTAATAATTATCCTGGAAATCTGGAAATAGTTGACTGTAAATCAGATGGTGAGGTTAATCAATACCTTGAAATTTAATTGTTCCATTAATTTTCTAGGTATTCCATTTCGTCATCAGATAATCTTGGTGATTGCTTGAAAATCCTCTTCCATCAAAGATAGAATTGCTCCCTGAGAATGTGGATCTGCTCCTCCAATATTGCCTTGAAATTACCACTTATGTTCCAGTTGTTACCTCAAATTCTGGAGATGATTTATGAGCCCAAAATATGCTCTGCCACTTTGTGCTCATTCCCTTATAAAGGTCGGATAACGCTTTGTAACGAATTGTTTTTGCAATGGCATCCAAAATTCGTATATATTATTGTACTCTATATGTTTCCTGCGTTGCCAGAAGCCTTGATTTAACAACCAATAAGGATATGTTACAACTGTTGCTCCAAGTTTAGCAAGTGTTCCAAGCAACAAAAAAATCTCTAATGTAGTCACACTTTCAAAGCCCTGCTTGTTCAAGGAACGCTTGGCTCTAATGCGCTTCAATAAACTTTCATAGATTATAAACATGATAGAAGGATTGTTCACCATGATAAATGTCAGCATAACACCTCTCTAGAATCCTAAAAGCCCAGATTCATCATAAAGCTCTTGCATCGCATGTCATGTTCCATGATAGTGATTTTTTCTTAACCGTGGCACAATCATATCATTTTCAACAGTTAGTGGAAGCTCTGTAATGGGATCTAAAGGTTCACCATCCTTTGTTGTTTTTTGTGTCTTTGTATGAGTTTGCATACGTGTAACCACAACCCATATTGGATTGGTCAAGAATAAATTCAAACACCCAGCCAATGCTGCGATTTGGGCCTAACACTAGTAGCAGGGGCTTAAGAGAGGAAGAGAGTACAACAAATTTGATAAAAAAACGTTTGGTGGTGTGAAGACACACCATTGGTACTGATTGTTTACGCCCTCTCTTCACGGATGTGGCGAGCGAGCTGGATGTCTTTGGGCATAATGGTAACCCTCTTGGCGTGAATGGCACACATGTTAGTATCCTTGAAGAGCCCAACTAGATATGCCTCCGCCACTTCTTGCAATGCAGCCACCGTCGATGATTGGAATCTCAAATCCGTCTTGAAGTCATGGGCAATCTCCCTCAACAGGCGCTGGAACAGTAGCTTCCTTATCAACAGCTCGGTTTGTAACAGGGGAGGGGCGCGAGAGGAGGTTTAAACACACGTCCCTTGCCACCCCACATTGAATGCAGAGATGGGACATCCAAGAGTTGACGCTATGGGATACAGGACGGTGGGAACGGGGCTCGACGAATGACAAAACGACAAATTGTGAACAATCGTTCGAGGGATTAAACAATGAACGGCTCGTTTTATGGGATTGTTTCCACACCAACCTTTAATATGGTTGGATTTTTTGTCCCCACAGGTTTCAAATAGGTGACTTCAACATCACAGAACACTTTAACAGCACACTTCGTCACTGACTATCCTACACCTCAGGGATTTCAAAACTAGACCATTAAAAAAATAATCATTTAAAGTTTTCTCATTTAATGATTTCAAGCTGGGCCATTCAATTTTGAAGAGTAACTAATAATAAATTATGTTTAAAAAAATACCATTTAAAATACTCCGTAATGCTTCCCAGCCTTCCCAATGTTCACATAATAAACCACTGAACAGTAAATTCTACATGTGTTGATTGACTTATTCTTAATGTTGTTTTGTTTATATTTGTTTATGTTTTTTCTTGTCTAAATTAATTTGATAGAAATTTAGAAGGATAATTGAAATCTTAGATTTTGGTGGTTAGTAGTTGTCTCGGGATTTTAAGGGTGTTGAATTAAATTATGTATTGGAAAATTAATTTTAAATAATGTAAAATTGTCATTTCACCTATAATTATATTGCTTATAGTTACCAAAACAATCAAAAACTTAAAACTTCGTTGTGTTAATTACTAGCACAGCCACTTAAGTTGTGGCTAATTAAAGTTGATAGACCGCTTCAGATTCAAGAGTGGCTAATGAATCCAAGAGTAGGCAGCTTCAGATTCAAGAGTCGGCTGCTTCATATTCATAAATATATCTCCAAAATAAAATATGTAAGTGCAACAATATAACACTTGTTAATCTATATTGAATGCTATATAGAATGATTTATTCTATATATATTAATCTTGGTTAATTAGGTAAATTTGGCAATCACTGGTTAGAGCAGTAAATTATTAATCATATTAAGTAAATGTGAAAAAGTAAACAAGTACCCGTAAGGATTTATAAATGCAAGGAAGTTATCAATATTAAATTTCATTAATTGATTTGAGAGGACCACTAAGAATATGCCAGCATCTTCAATTGTTAGCCATCGGATTAGAATTTTAGATTAAAAGGTGATTAATTGTGCCCATCTCCAATAGGTATACCCCTTTCAGCATAATAATGTTGTTTTGATTTTATACTTTTATGAAAATGTTTTTCTTTTATCAGTTTTGTCCAAAAATCTGTTAGAAATTTAAAAAAAAACAATTAAAATTACAAATATGATTTAAATCACATATTTACAAATATGCCTGGATTTTGAGGACTGAATTATATATTAGAAAATAAAATTCAACCAAATTTTAATAATATAAAATTGAGATTTCACCAATAATTAAATAATTATATTACAAATTGTTTTAAAAAAAAAAAATTAAAAACCTAAAAGTTTGCCTAATTATTTCAAAGCCGAAGAGCGATGGTGATTACAATTCAAGTTGAGTGTTCAGAAACTTTCTGATCCTAACGCTCTGGCCGATGGTTGGGATGCCTACTGCCAGCTATCTGTTTATTGCCGTTTTAAAATATATCCATTTTCAAGCTTTACAGAGAGTCTTTGGACATAGATATCAGAGCGTGGACTGTTGTTGAGGCAAACTGGATAGTATTATTTTATTTATGGTGTTGGTTAAACATTTTTTTTTTTTTTGGTTTTTTTGGGTCGGAATTTAGTGATGTAAATTTGAATAAAATTGTTATTTTTTATTGTTGTTTAAATTATATTTCTGAATGTATAAATGAATTTATTAAAAATATCTGTAACATTTCTATTATACAAACTTAACCACTTAAATCCGCAATCCTTCAACCATTTCTCATCCAGATTTCAGTAAAATCAATAAAACCCACTGAAAGTAGAAAAAAAAAACGTTTAGAATACTTTTTATTGATTGTCTGGTTGGTTGGTTGGTTGGTTATCCTATCAGATCTGGTCGGTTTATTTAAAATTATGATCACATGATTCACATTCCTATATCTTTCCCCCTTGATGTGACAAGTTTTAAAAACAAAAGCAGCTCATTGCATCTCCATTCAAAAACATTTTCTGTGTTATTGAACATCCCTTGGAAACCATTGATTAAGGAAGGATTAGCAGAGCATACCACAAGTTTTTCTGATTCCAGCTGAACTCTTCCTTATTGCAAAAAATGTCAGGCTATTATCAAAAAATACATACCAAACTAAACTTATGGAACAGTTTTTTTCAAATAGTGCAGATAATACAAGTTCCAGCTAGCCATCAAATCACATAGATTTAGAAGATAAGCGCCTGCGCGCGCGCGCGCACAAATAAGATTATTTGTCTAGAAAACAAAATGTGCTAGGGTTCTAGAAAGAGGAGAAGACACTAAAGCTAAGTGAAGCTTAGCTAGTGTAACGCTTGCATCGAGTGATAGCAGTGCAGCTTCTGTGGTAAGGTCTTACAGGCCCTGTTGCCGCGTAACAGTTACGAGTGTAATAAGACCTCCCAGACCGAGGCCGGCATGGAACGCGATTCGCAGCCAATGCTCCATAGCTGATGTAGTAACGGACCCTCCGCAGAAGCCTCCCATGCGCCTCAGAATCCATCATAAACTCCTCTTCAGTCTCATCATTGCACTCGCCCAAAGCGCCATCGCAGATCTGGCCCGCAGAGGATTCGAACCCGCGCTGCTCATAAGATGCAACGCCACCCAACCAGTTAGAGGTCGCTGTAACTTCCTGGGAATTCAGAGCTGTATGCAGGGATTCTGCCATTAGAAACAGCGAGACCACCAGGAGCAGCATTGTTCCCAACCGACCCATTGCGAAATCGAGAACACGAACTCGGCCTACTGGTTACGCTTGAGTTTAATTTAAAGGCGGTGTGATAGCTGTAACGCGTACGGTTTTTACCCTTTGGTGGGCGCACCAGCGGCTTTGAGGTTTACAGCCGCGTGAGCCAGCAGAGTAAAGTGGGTGAGCAATAAGCACCTTGTCGAGCGAGCAATAAAGTGCCGAATGAAATAGGTACAGGCGAAAGGGAACTCCTTGGACCCACACGCCAGACCATGTGATCGACAGCTTTTCTCGATACCGGGACAGCACTGGACCTGTCTGTACAGGTTACCAACTGGGTATTATTAGCCATTGTTGAGTTGGCACGCGTTATAAACTTTATGAGGTTCAATATCTCCGAAACTCGTGTGGTGTGTTTTCTTTCTCTTTCCTGGACTGTACCAGAGGCCAGGGCCCAGCCTCAGCCCACGGGCGTACTGGGAACCGGATTCATTGGTTTTATGTGAATTTGGATTTTCTTCTTTCAAGACATAGACGTTGGATTATTGAAAAGCATAACAGAATGAGAATAGTAGAAATTTAGGCATAGTCTAAACATTCTACCTTTTGGAGCGAAGCATTAGCAAGCATTTGCGGAAGGGAAAGAAGCACCACGGGGGTCATATTCCTATCTATCGATGATCTAGTGACAATGATCCGTAGGGCTGCAGGCTGTTTTCCTATAATTTTTTTCAGTTTGATTTTGTCTGAAATCTGATGATGAATGGTTGGATCTATAGATCTGAGTGGTTAAGTTTGTATAATCCAAGTGTCCTAGGGGTTTTTCATCAAGCTGAACCCATTTATGGATTCAAAAATGCAATTTAAACAATGGAAAATAGTGATTTTATCCAAATTTACATCGCCGGATCCGGGCAAAATACCCAAACGGTAGAACGTTTAGCCAACACTAAATAATTTAGAAGAATGATTGAAATTGTAGATTTTAGTTGTTGAGATTGCATAATCTTGATATAGTAGGGTTTTTCAGTGTGTTGAATTCATTTATGCATTCAAAAATACAACTTGAACAATCCAAAATTGCAATTTTATTAACAAATACATACTTGGATTCTAGTGATGATGATTGCCATAAAAAGTCCAAAAAGTAGAATGTTTAGATTTGTCCTAACTAAATGTGGCCAAACATTATCACCATGACTTTAAAAAGGTAAATGATTAGAGAATTATGTAGTGGGAGTGGAAAATAAAGTATGTATGTATTTGATAGGGTAGATCTAGTCAATTTAGTTGTCGTGGCCAACATTCCCAAAGAATTTTGGGATTGTCTTTAGAAGAATCGTTGAAATTGCAGATTTTAATTGTTAAAATTGCATAGTCCAGGTGTAATAGGGGTTTTCAAAGTGTTGAATCCATTTATGCATTCAAAAATGAAATTTGAGCAATGTAAAATTACAATTTCACCAACAATTAGATCTCTCAATGGATTCTAGTGATGATTGTTGTTATAGCGTCAAATGGCACCTCTAAATCTTTGATGATCTTGTTGGCCTTATCCATGTCCTCCTTGCAGAGAAATATTCTTGATAACTCCTTGAGAGCTTCCAAAAAATAAAATCTTGAAGGATGTATGCGCCCTAACATTTGTGTTATCCGCGTACACACGGGTTACTTAAGGGACACCCATGTACATAATGCTAATATAATTATGCCCAAATTAAAGATGAGTTACATGATTGGTTAGTTGTCTAACTCATTTGCCCTGTACCCAACTGTCTCTGACTGATTGGAGACTGCATCAAATGAACATTTGCCTCATGGAGAAAGGTAATGATACTTTGCACATTCAAGCAAACACTCGTTTGGCTATTTTCGTCGAGTTTGTAAGCCCATTTTATCCATGTTGCTGCTATTGTTTTTGCCTTGGAAATCCTTGTTTCCAGTTTCCCTCTGATCACCAACCTTGTCTTGCCAAGAGTTTCTCTCTATACTCTCTTTGGGCCTGTGGTGACTTCAGTGTCAGAAACATCCCTATAGTAGGAGTTGGAGTGGAGGAATCTAGGATCTCTTTCGACAGGGGCAACGCCACATCGAGCATGTATAAGTTGTAACCACCTTGTTGTTTTTCATCAATAATATAAGAAACTCGTTTCTTCGAAGTATATTGTGTTATTATTGTTCATATTTAAAATGGTTTTGTATACATTTCAATAGAATACTAATTGCTTCGTTCTTTTCTATCATTTTACATAGAGCTAACAGGTAGTTATTACTATAATTACATCTCCGTATAGATATACTTGTTCAAGGTTTTTGCAGGATCACGGAGAAATCTTTGGGAGTGAACAAAATGATTTTGTCAATCAAGAACAACACCAAACATTGGGATCTTACTGAGTTGGTTTTCCTCTTTTTCAATAAGTTAGTTATTCTTGTGAAATTCGGTTGTTTTATCTTAGTTTGGTATTTTGTTTGGAATGTACTTTATATACGGTCATAGGTACGTTGCAGTGTAGCCCACTACTGTAGGGGATTTCCCCCAAAAGCATAACTAACGACCATATTGGAGAATTTTCTCTCGTGGGCCTACTTTGGGTTTTAGTTTTGTGTTTGCTTGGTTTATTTGTCTTTCTTTTGCCTTAGATTGCTACTTGTCACTTGAATCAGTGGTTTACAGTGATTGGAGTCTTTCCCCTTTTCATTTGAGCCAGTTGTCTTGTCTCCTTCCTTCTTTTTTGAAGTTATTGGAGTACATACACATGTTGCAGTTACCACAATTGTGTATATACATGCGCTTGACAGTATATACAGTTGTGTGTACACAAGTCTCCTTATGGTCAGGCACGTACATCATCCTAGGAAATGTTTTTTGAAAATGTTTTTGGTTTGAGGGTGTTTGGCTAGGTGTTTGGGGTCTTTCTTGAGACTTTGAGATTTTGTTGATGTTGCTAACTGAGTCATGTAGTAGTTGTTGAACACACCACCCACACTAAGAGGGGTGAATTAGTGTGTGGACTTTTCTAACTTTTCTTCTTCTTACAAGTTAGCAGTTAAAACATAATTGAACAGATTAAGAACAATTAAATCATAATCACAATGGACAAGAGATACCATATGTTTGTGTAAGCTTTTGTATAACTGATATGTATATATATGTGAATATAGTAATATGAATTTTCCCAGCACCAACTGAAGTAAGGAGCACCAACTCCTCGGAGAGCACCAACTCTCAAACAAGACCCAGTTTGCCACAAGACCCAACTTGTTGATAGAACGCAATTTATCCAACTAGAGTTCATATAGTAGCTCAACCAACTCTGGTAGCAATGATTTATTATTGAATCAATTATGTTTCATGATCCGAGGTATACCATCAACACTCATCACTACACTTCATCTTCACTCTGAAATTCGCGCCTTCTTCACTTCGTCTTTCGTTTGGTATTCACGTCTTCTTCACTTCGTCTTCTCTCTGATATTCGCATGGACCTCATGTCTGCATCCCCTTCTTTTTTCTTCGTAGGCCGCTCTTCCTCAGCGAGCCTCTCTTTTCCACAAGCCCGTCTTCTTCCTCAAGCACACAATCCAGTGAATCAATCATGGTTGTATTTATAGTTGCTTATGCTCAAAACTTGCTTAAGTTATTGAGCCGACTTGTGCAACAAGTTATAACTAACTTGTCTATTTACAACAACTTTGGGACCACCAAAGATCATTGTTTCAGGTCTTCAACTTTAAATCTAGCATCCCCTTTTCTTTCATAAATCGATCACAGGATGGATCGATTTACTTCGTCTCTGTGATAACAGAAATAAACGCTTCTTTCAAACCATGTTCATATGATCATAGGCATAGAACCACAGGCTTATCAATTTAGGCGAAGCATTCCATTCTGCCTTTTAAATCTCTTTACCATATGGCTAATGGCGTTAATCAAATGTTAGGCGAGACGATCTCTTATCAATTCAACGGTCATGATTCAATCTCTGATGAGATGGATGATTATCGGGACTTCGCCCTCTGGGTCTTCGAGACTTCGCAACCTTTCAAATCTCCCGAAGCAGATTTTGACAAACAGATTAGACGATTCTCATTATATCATGAAATCGGATCAATGGTCATATTCGATCCTTACATCTCTTAATCTGATGGTCAGGGCTTAATCAAGCATTGAGATGGATGGCCATCAATTACTTTGGGACTTCGGCTATTATGCTTACGTTATCCTTCCACTGTATTTTGATCAACGGTTGAGAGTACACCTGACATCAGATCGACAATCGAGATCTCCTTCGGGTCTCCGGACTTCGGAGATTTCAAATCTCAACCCCTTCTTTCCTTCGTACGTCAATCTTCTGGAGCTGTCAATCCACTGATGCGTGTCCCTTTCAGATCAACGGTCAAGATCTCCTTCGGGTCTCCGAACTTCGGAGATTTCAAATCTCAACCCCTTCTTTCCTTCGGAGTGATCACCTGCTGAGTAAGTCATAAGTGGTGGAGACCGTTTCTTGTCGGTTAATACTTCCACTTACACTATCCTTCCACTGTAGTAGATCGACGGTCGAGAATGCTCCCGAAGTGATCTTTAGATCGGACGTTTTGCGTCCACTTCGGGACTTTGGGGCTTTGGGCAAGTGTTGGTGGTAGAACTCCCGAAGTAAAACTCTTAGAGTGATGTAACTTACATACGTCACTTGATGATGTGTCATGAGACGAGCTGCTTATTTTGTCCTTCCACTGTATTAGATCAATGGTCGAGAATGCTCCCGAAGTGATCTTTAGATCGGGCGACTCATGTCCACTTCGGGACTTCGACATTCGGGACTTCGGGACTTTGGTCATTTGTTGGTGGTGAAACTCCCGAAGAAATTCTCGCAGAGTGACGTAACTTGCTTACGTCACTTGTTGACATGGCACAAACAAATTTCCTCTTGACGCTTGTTATCATATGATTATTCCATGTGTATTTTCTGACGTGGTCTGCTGACATGGTCTGCCACATGTCTTTTGTTGTCATGGTCTGCTTACGTGGTCTGCCACATGTCCTTGTAGACATGGTCTGCCACATGTTCTTGTAGATGTGGTCTTCTGACGTGGTCTGCCACGTGTCCTTGTTGACGTGGTCTGCCACACGTCCTTGTTGACGTGGTCTGTTGACGTAGATCTTCTGATGTGGTCTGCCATGTGTCCTTGCTGATGTGGTCTGCTAACGTAGATCTCCCTGATCTAACGGTCATCGTGTGTTCTCCAGATCCGATGGTCCTTATTCATTTCGGATTTTCGGCTCTCCGGGCTTCGGGCCTTTCAAATCTCAAATTGAAAAATCTGAAGTGAGATTTTTACGGAGCTTAACCTCCTTGCATATTTATACCTGAACTAAGTGTTGTTCGTTGATCATGATCCTAGATCAATGGCTCGATCTGTCTACGATGCAACTCTTCTAGCTTATCCTATCCTTCCACTTAGAATGATCCAACGACTGACAAAAATTCACATAAATGAGGTCTCAAATCTTTTACCTCGCTTATCCTATCCTTCCACTCGAAATGATTTGACGGCTGAAGGGAATTCGGGTTTGATCCGACGGCTGACGAGTATTTGGATAATCAAATTCTCAATCCTTTCAGATTATCCCGTCCTTCCACTAAAATGTGATCCAACATCGTGAAGACACTCGAAGAAGATCAACGATCAAGGATGGTTGCAGAACCACAACTTGTGAGTGATTTAACTTGCCACCCAAACTCCGCAATTTGAAGTTGTGCGTTGTTGGTGAGTCAACCACAATCGTCGATCTTTGAGGCTATAAGATTTGATGGTCCTAACTAATTGCAGGATTGGAACTAGCGAGTCGTTTAATTCTCCTTCCGATCTCCACAATTTTTCCCTGCCGTTGATCTGGCTTGCAAATCTGACGGTCATGATCCTCCAACATTCCTCAAGCCCATGGTCACTCATATGACCGACGTCCGTAATATTAGACGATCAACACGGTTAATTTCTTGATCGGACGACTACTGAGGCTTCTTACTCTGAGCTTATGCTTTTCCTTCCGATCTTTGATCTCTGCATTTGCTAACCCTCCTGAGATTTTATCATAGGAACATTGTTGATCCTATCGTGATCAACAATAATCATGAATTGCTTCATATTGTTCACTTCTTCTGCTAATTGATATACTGTGCAATGCGCTCTTCCTTCTAAGCTTTGATCTTCATTTGCTTCTATACTGTGTTTTCCCTTCTGAGCTATGCTCTTCATACTGTTCGCTTCTTCTGCTAACTGATATACTGTTGACATCAATGACAATCTCATCTATGGTAAATCACAATGATAATTCATCATAACAAAAAATCATCACATCGACTGTTGACATCAATGACAATATGTCCAACAAGATCTTCATATTGTTCGCTTCTTCTGCTAACTGATATACTGTTGACATCAATGACAATCTCATCTATGGTAAATCACAATGATAATTCATCATAACAACAAATCATCACATCGACTATTGACATCATTGACAATATGTCCAACAATCTCTCCCTTTGTCATTGAGGGCAACCCACTAACTTCATATACAAAACTCCTCCTGTGATGATGTTTTTTTCTTATGAAGTTTTCTCTCCCCCTTTGACATCAATGGCAAAGGTTTTTTCCTCCTGTGGGAAAGCTTTGTATGTTACCGACTAGAATCTGAACTTGGGTAACTCTTCCTACAATCATGTTCTGCCTACCATAACTGAATGACTCCCCCTGTCAATATGCTCTCTCTCTGCTTATGACTACTCTCCCCCTTCGTTTCTGAAAAGGTAGCTCTTCTTGACAAGGTTTCTTCCCCTGTTAATTTACTAACTTCTTATCTCAGTTGATTGGGATTTTTGTGTTTCAAATGAGTAGTCTTCTTAATACCAATTTTTGTAGTGATCAAGTTTTTTCAAAACTTAATCTAATTACTTTCTTATTTACTAACCAAAACACTTACCCTGAGTTTTTACTGACTGTTCTCCCCCTTTGTTTCTAAAAGAGTAGTTTTTTCTAACAGGGTCTCTCCTCTTGTTATCTCTATAGGATTTCATGTACATCATTTTGTACATCAGAATGTTGCTTTTGTGAATGTTGTTGTCCTATTGGAACACTGCGCAATTGTAGCTCATATTATTCAAACAACCCTTGGATCTTCCCATTGATTCTCATCGATCTCTAACCAGATGTATCCATCTTTATCCAAGATGCTTCTTTATTGTACATTGCTCTTAAGTTGTCTAGGAAAGTTTATACTATGCTTGTCACATGACTGCAATTCTTTTTGCAGCAATTGACTTCACTCTTTGCTATCCACATATGTGAATGTCCTGATTTCTTGAACTTTGTTCTCTGATCTTCTATTACCGCAACTTCATTTTTATTCCATGTTTCATTTACTCCTTTTGTCGTATTGTATGAAGCATTTCTCATTGACTGTTTTCTTGAGATCCAACAGTTATTGGCTTTGTGGCCATATCCACCACGACTATAGCATCTCATAGTGTAACAATGTGCAACAATGTGTCCAACATGATTGCAGTTCCAACATCTTATATTGTTGTTGAACCTACCAAATTGTTTTCTTCCATGATGCCTACAATCCAAGGCTTTATGTCCATATTCATTACAAGAAAAACAATAACCATTAAAAACACTCTCATACCTTCTTTGATTCAACCATGAAGGTGTATCTCTTCTAAACTTGCTTTGAGGTATATGAGTAGCTTTTGGATGTCTTCCTTGATATGATATTTTAAATTTTGTAGTGTTGCTTTTATTTCTTTAACGTGAATAACCTGAGTCATACTTGCTTTCACTTTTTACAAATGAAGGAGTTGTGTCAGACCTGTCTTTATCCTTTACAAATGAAGGACCCGTGTCAGGCATGTTTTTACCTTTTACAAATGAAGGACCTGCATCAGGTTTTTTAGGAGTATTGATTTCTTCCTTGTTATATCCAAGACCAGATTTGTCATTTGGTGATCTCTGACTATCCAAGATCTCATCCATGGTCATGGAGTTGTTCAAGAACTTGATTTCGGTGTTTGACTTCTCAACCTTCTTTCTAAGATTCACAACTTCTACTTCCAGCTTATGACATGATTCTTCCTTTTTGTTCAGCTGGTTCCTCAGTACCTCCTCCCTTCTTTTGGCTTCTTCAAGTTGGATTTAAGATTGACATAGTTTTCCCTTAGTTCTTTTAGTTCTGTAGTGTTTTTTCTTGGTTCATCATCTTCCTTCTTTTCTTCTTTTGCTTGACTGATTTCATTTTTTAGTCTCTCGATCTCCTCTTCCTTTTCTTTTGTTAGACTAGTAACTTCTGTTTTCAATCTTTTGATCTCTTCTTCTTTGTTTTTTAACTGAATCTTTTGCTCAGATATGATTTCTTCATTGTCTTTGAGCTTTTCTTTTATTTCCAGGATATGCTTCTGATTGTTAAGATCATCATCTTCCTTCTTCTTTTCTTTTACTTGACTAATTTCTTTCTTCAACTTCTCGATCTCCTCTTCTTTTTCTTCTAACTGATTATCCTACTCATATATTATATTTTCATTGTCTTTGAGCATTTCCTTTATTTCCAAGATATGCTTTTGACTCTTTTCAAGAAATTCTTTAGTGTAGTCATGAAGATAGCTATAGTCTGAATCATTATGGTCATAGAGGTATTCACAGAGACTCTAATCAACCTTTTGTTTGGCCTTTGATAGTTCTTCTTCTACTTCTTCCATGGGATAAATGATAACAGAACATTCTTTTATTGTATCTGAGTCTTCTTCTTTGCTTGCAGGGGAGGATTCAATATCAACATTATTGCAATCAAAATATTATGGAGAGTCTTTACTTTTATTGATGGCCGAGTCTTCCTCTTCATCCTTGATAGGAATGTCTTTTGTGTCTTGTCTTTTGATTTGATACATCTCTTATAACTTCAGCCATAAGTCCTTGGCGGATGTGCATAGTCATATGCTTGCTTTGACTGTATCTGATAATCCATTGAGAAGAATCTTCAATGCCACTTCATTGTTCTTCCTTTCTCTTCTTTGAACTATAATCTTGGATAGATTCTTTGATGTAGTTAAATCCCAGGGTTTGCTTACCACTGAATTCCAAACTTCAGATCCTTTTTACTTCAAATAATGTTTCATACTTTCTCTCCATGATGAATAATTTGTTCCATCAAATAAGGGAGCTTCAATTGTGGAGAGAGCCATCTGTCCACCCATTTCTTCAGGATCTACCTTCCAGTGGTTAAATTGTGCTGAAGGAACCCCGCTCTGATACCAATTGTTGAACACACCATCCACACTAAGAGGGGGGGGATGAATTAGTGTGTGGACTTTTCTAACTTTTCTTCTTCTTACAAGTTAGCAGTTAAAACATAATTGAACAGATTAAGAACAATTAAATCATAATCACAATGGACAAGAGATAATAGAGGTTTGTGTAAGCTTTTGTATAACTGATATGTATATATATGTGAATATAGTAATATAAATTTTCCCAGCACCAACTATTTTGTATCAGCACCAACTGAAGTAAGGAGCACCAACTCCTCAGAGAGCACCAACTCTCAAACAAGACCCAGCTTGCCACAAGACCCAACTTGCTGATAGAATGCAGTCTATCCAACTAGAGTTCATATAGTAGTTCAACCAAATCTAGTAGCAATGATCCATTATTGAATCAATTATGTTTCATGATCAGAGGTATACCATCAACACTCATAACTGCACTTCATGTTCACTCTAAAATTCATGCCTTCTTCACTTTGTCTTTCCTTTGATATTCGCGCCTTCTTCACTTCGTCTTCTCTCTGATATTCGCACGAACCTCAGGTCCGCATGCCACTCTTCCTCAACGAGTCTCTCTTTTCCACAAGCCTGTCTTCTTCCTCAAGCACACAATCCAATGAATCAGTCATGGTTGTATTTATAGTTGCTTATGCTCAAAACTTGTTTAAGTTATTGAGCCGACTTGTGCAACAAGTTATAACTAACTTCTCTATTTACAACAACTTTGGGACCACCAGAGATCATCGTTTCGGGTCTTCAACTTTAAACCTGGAATCCACTTTTCTTTCATAAATTGATCATAGGATGGATCGATTTCCTTTGTCTCTGTGATAACATAAATAGGTGCTTCCTTCAAACCACATGCTTATCAATTTAAGTGACGCATTCCATTCTTCCTTTTAAATATCTTTACCATATGACCAATGGCATTAATCAGACGTTAGGTGAGATGAGCGCTTGAGAGATTATCAATTCAATGGTCACTATTCAATCTTTGATGAGATGGACAATTGTTGGGACTTCGCCCTCCAGGTCTTTGAGACTTCACAACCTTTCAAATCTCCCGAAGCAGATTTTGCCGAACAGATCGGATGGTTCTCATTATATCACAGAACCGGATCAATGGTCATATTCAATCCTTACATCGCTTAATCCGATGACCAGGGCTTAATCAAGCATTGATATGGATGGCTACCAATTACTTCAATACTTCAGCTATTATGCTTACGTTATTCTTCCACTGTATTTTGATCAACGGTTGAGAGTACACCCGACATCAGATCGACGGTCGAGATCTCCTTCGAGTCTCCGGACTTCGTAGATTTAAAATCTCAACCCCTTCTTTCCTCCATACGTCAATCTTCTAGAGTTGTCAATCCATTGACGTGTGTCCCTTTTGGATCAATGGTCGATATCTCCTTCGGGTCTCCGAACTTCAGAGATTTCAAATCTCAACCCCTTCTTTCCTCTGGAGTGATCACCTGCTGAGTAAGTCATAAGTGGTGGAGACTGCTTGTTGTCGGTTAATACTTCCACTTACACTATCCTTCCATTATAGTAGATCGACGGTCGAGAATGCTCCCGAAGTGATCTTTAGATCGAACGTTTTGTGTCCACTTCGGGACTTCGACATTCTGGACTTCGGGTCTTTGGGCAAGTGCTGGTGGTAGAACTCCCAAAGTAAAAATCCCGAAGTGATGTAACTTACTTACGTCACTTGATGATGTGTCACGCGTCGAGTTGCTTACGATGTCCTTCCACAATATTAGATCAATGGCTGAGAATGCTCCTGAAGTGATCTTCAGATCGGACGACTCATGTCCACTTTAGGACTTCGGCATTCGGGACTTCAGGACTTTGGTCATTTGTTGGTGGTGAAACTCCTGAAGCAATTCTCACGGAGTGACGTAACTTGCTTACGTCACTTTTTGACATGGCACGAGCCAATTTCCTCTTGATGCTTGTCATCATCTGATTATGCCATGTGTATTTTCTGACGTGGTTTGCTCACATGGTCTGCCACATGTCTTTTGTTGTCGTGGTCTGCCACATGTCCTTGTAGACGTGATCTGCTAATGTGGTCTGCCACGTGTCCTTGCTGACGTGGTCTGCCACACGTCCTTGCTGACGTGGTCTGCTGACGTAGATCTTTTGATGTGGTCTGCCACGTGTCCTTGCTGTTGTGGTCTGCTAACGTAGATGTCCTTGATCTAACGGTCATCGTATGTTCTCCAGATCTGATGGTCCTTATTCATTTCAGATTTCCGGCTCTCCGGGCTTCGGGCCTTTCAAATCTCAAATTGAAAAATATGAAGTGAGATTTTTCCGGAGCTTAACTTCCTCGCATATTTATACTCGAACTAAGTGTTTTTCGTCAATCATGATCCTAGATTGATGGATCGATCTATTTGCGATGCAACTCTTCTAGCTTATCCTGTCCTTCCACTTAGAATGATCCAACAACTGACAAAAATTCGCATAAATGAGATCTCATATATTTTACCTCTCTTGTCATATCTTTCCACTCAAAATGATCCGACGACTGAAGGGAATTCAGGTTTGATCCAACGGCCGATGGGTATTCAGATAAACAAATTCTCAACCCTTTCAACTTATCCTATCCTTCCACTAAAATGTGATCCAAAGGTTGTGAAGACACTCGAAGAAGATCAACGATCAAGGATGGTTGCATAACCACAACTTGTGAGTGATTTAACTTGTCACCAAAACTCCACAATTTGAAGTTGTGCATTGTTGGTGAGTCAACCACAATTTCCAATATTTGAGGATATAAGATATGACGGTCCTGACTAATTGCGAGATTGGAACTAGCGAGTTGTTTAATTCTCCTTCCGATCTTTGCAATTTATCCCTGTCATTGATCTGGCTTGCAGATCCGACGGTCACGATCCTCCAACGGTCCTCAAGCCCATGGTCACTCATATGACCGACGTCCGTAATATTAGACGATCAACATGGTCAATTTATTTATCAGATGGTTGCTGAGGCTTCTCACTCTGATCGGATAGCTGTTGAGGCTTCTCACTCTGAGCTTACGCGTTTCCTTCCGAGCTTTGATCACTGCATTTGCTAACCCTCCTAAGATTTTATCATAGGAACATTGTTGATCCTATCGTGATCAATAATAATCATGAATTGCTTCATATTGTTTGCTTCTTCTGCTAATTGATATATTGTGCAATGCGCTCTTCCTTCTGAGCTTTGATCTTCATTCGCTTATGTATTGCGTTTTCCCTTCTGAGCTATGATCTTCATACTGTTCGCTTCTTTTGCTAACTGATATACTATTGCCATCAATGACAATATCATCTATGGTAAATCACAATGATAATTCAACATAACAACAAATCATCACATCGACTGTTGACATCAATGACAATGTGTCCAACAAGATCTTCATATTGTTCGCTTCTTCTGCTAACTGATATACTGTTGACATCAATGACAATCTCATCTATGGTAAATCACAATGATAATTCATCATAATAACAAATCATCACATCGACTGTTGACATCAATGGAAATATGTCCAACAGCAGTTTGTTTTGATTTTTATAAAGAAAAACAAGGTTATTTGGTGCTTGTATCATTCTGAGTCATTTTTGGATTTGCTTTTTGGTTTCCATTCTTTTTGGCTTTCTTTTGATCTCTCTGCTGCATTTTGAGTTTTGTGCTTTAGACCTAATTTTTTCAATTCTTCCTAACTATGTATGCACTTTCCTTTGATAACAAGCGTGTGCATACACTACTTCTATATAGGAATCAAACTCGTACATGTGTGCTAAAAAACATGTAAGTGTTGAGTCATATACATGCCATGTAGAAGGCCAAAGTGCGTACACACGATCCCTGTAGAAGGAAAAACTATGTGCAGAGCTCATATGTGCTTCCTACGATGATATAGGATGCGTACATAAGCTTATACACGCGACTTACAGTGGAGACAATCGCGTACATCTAAAAATGATCGACTTTTTTGCTTGTTTTTCAACCTTTTTTAAGCCCTGTTTTAGCTAGTTTGGGGGTGTTTTTTGGGGAGTTTGGTCTTGAAAATTTTGTTGGAATATAGGAGGTTGGTAAGGCCTTAAATATGAATGGAAAACAAAGTTTTTTATCCATGTTTGTTTCCCTTTTATCCCTTGGATTGAATCACTATAAGACTAGTTTTGTTCTTAGGATCTTGGTTTCTTGGTCGTAGTTGCGGTCACTTTTTAAACTTGAGTTTGTATTTGGGTTTGAAACTTTTCTTTTGTTCTTTCCTTGGATTTTTTAAACATAAAACAACAAAATTTCATTCTTTTAACATCCTTTGTTAGTTTTTTCTTTGGTAGAAAGAAAATGAAATCCTAGTTTGGTGCTAGTTAGGTTTCTTTCTTTTTGTTGCTTTGTTTTTCTTTATATTTGAAAATTAAAAACATATTAGCATGGGATCTTGTTTTCTTCTCATCTTGAAAAAATTTCAAAGGAAAAAGAACAAATACCATCTTTGTCTTTGCTTCTTTTGTTTTTCTCAAAAGGCTGCATTATGCATTTTGCATCAGAAAGAGAAAATATTGCATTTCAAGGTTTGAAAGATTGTTCATGCATTTTTCTTTTTGAAACTCTTTTTAATTGAAGAAGTAGTGTAAAGTTTTATTTTCCAGTGTTCTTATAAGTTTCATTTTTGCAAGAGTCTCAAACAATATTTGTTTCACTTTTGTATCCTTTGAGTTAAAAACAATTGCTAAAATGAACACTAAATTCAAAATTTACTAGACTTTGTTTCTAGGGTTAACAAACAAGTTTAGGGTTAGGGCATCAGATTAAGATTGGAGAGATTAATCTCCAAGTCCAGTAAAACATGTTGATTTTTCATAAGAGATAATATTGTATATGAATATGTTATTACAGTGACCAGTGTTCCATATATATAGAACATATGGTGACCATCCATGAAAGGATGCGTCCCTTGGATAATATATATATATATATATATATATATATATATATATATATATATATATATATTTGGAAGAATGCCTTCCCAATGTTGTTCAAACATCAACACTCCCTTTCACCGAGGGAGACATTCTTCATCATGCCAAATCTTGTCTCTGAAGAAGTATAGAAACTTCAATCTAGATTCATCGAATATCCATAGTACAACATGACTTCACATCCAATGCATCCAAGGCCCATGGGTAGCTCTCAAATAGCTTCAACTTGTCACCATGATATCCACTACCTTGCAATGCATCTGTACCTCATCATGTGCACCCTTGTGACTTCACATCCAATGCATCCAAGGCCTGTGGGTAGCTCTCAAATAGCTACAACATGTCACCATGACATCCATTACTTTTCAATGCATCTGTACCTCATCATGTGTACCTTCGGTCTCAGTGCCAACCCTTTTTAATGCTAGATGAGATCCACCTATCTTAGTGCCAGCCCTTTTTCATGTTGGATGAGAACACTCAGTGCCAGCCTATTTCACGTTGGATGAGAACACTCAGTGCCAACCCTTTTTCATGTTGGATTAGTTCCACCTGTCTTAGTGCTAGCCCTTTTTCATGCTGGATGAGAACACTCAGTACCAACCCTTTTTCATGCTGGATGGTTTCCACCTGTCTCAGTGCCAACCCTTTTTCATGCTGGATGAGTTCCACCTGTCTCAATGCCAACCTTTTTTCATGTTGGATGAGTTCCACCTGTCTCAGTTCTATCCCTTTTTCATGTTGGATGAGAACACTCACTCTGAAGAGGGACCATGCCAAGTTTGTCCTTGAAGTACTCAAACTTCGTCCTCGACAGTGGCTTGGTCAACACGTCAACAAATTTCTCCTCGGTAGTCATGTATTGGAGCCTCACTACTCCCCTCTATCACTGTGACAATATTTTCATTTTCCAAAACAAACAACAACATGGTAACCACCACATCAACACATTGACACACACTTCATGTGATTTAAACTACAGAGGGTTTGTCACTGCTTCTTGTCTCGGATGAAGCCCTGCAAGAAATTTATGAATCCACGTTGCTTCATGACTTACACTATTGGCTGCTATATACTTTGCCTATATTGTACTGACTCTCTCTTAGATCAATCCCACTTTGAGTCTGCATGCTCCCTCTGAATATTAACTCCCTCTGAGGCTATATAGTCTTCGGAGTCATCTGCTCCCTTTGCATGTGTTGACCTCCTCTTCTTCTTCATTACATGGATGTGCACAACTCTATGTCTGGATAATCTTGCTTCATGTTGCTTCCTACAACTGTCATTATGGATCCTTCTCAGAGCTATTACCTGTGACTTACCTAGAACAAGAAACAAGAACAACAAAAAACATCTCTTTAGTAAACTCTAGAACATCACTAAGTAATTACACTTAGAAAATTTCAACTACTTAGAAACTTCGATCTCTTCCTTAGATCACTTCCCACGTGTGAGAGAGAAAAAATATGTGTGTCTTATGTTGTGTCTTTCAAGTATCTTTTTATAGTAATATTAAATTGATCCAAAGAGACATGTCCTTTTTAAATTAAAATTTAATTTAATTTTCTTTCTTATAAATAGTTAGAGAATACCTCCCGTAACTACCCAAAGATTAACATTAATTTGGTTATAATCCATCCACATAGTATTTGACTTTGTTAAATTGTTCCTCCATAATTCATGCGATTCTTTGCATAAATTAAGGTAGAAGTAAATAAGTAGTACATTCTTCATATTTAGGTAACTAGACATTTTTCCTAGAAATCACTGCCCACCATAATTTATGCAATTCTAATTAGACATTTTTACTAGAAATTACTGCCCACCATAATTTATGGAATTCTTTCTATATTTTAGGTAGGAGTGAAAACTAAATATGTTGTACATAGATATTGTAACAATCCCATAAATTTAACACTCCCAACATTTTACTCAACTCTCATTTTCCTAGGCCCTCCCGTGAAGGAGTCAAGCCCAATCTTGCTCTAATACCATGTTGATTTTTCATAAGAGATGATATTGTATATGAATATATGATATGTGAATATGTTATTACAATGATGAGTGTTCCATATATATAGAACATATAGTGACCATCCATGAAATGATGCATCTCTTGAATTATATATATATATATATATATATATATATATATATATATATATATATATATGGAAGAATGTATTCCCGATGTTGTTCAAACATCAACAAAACAAACATTGGAGCCTGAGATAGGGAGAGTTAAACCCAATTGTCATATAGGTGTGGTTGGGAAACTCCTTTCACACATGAGCCAAACATGAGGTCACGTGAGGAAGAGCCAAGGTGTTAAGAACCAAATATCGAGATAGCATAGAAAAACCTCAGAATAAGTACTCAACGCCTTGAAAAAGAGAGAATTTTAGATAATAAGCCTCTTCGAGGGGACAACCTCCTTATACACCACATAAGTTTCCAAATACAAAATGATTCCAAATGAAAATGTCTCCTTGGTATATATAGGAGACTAGGAGGTACAATTACAACTAATGGACCCAAGATGACATAAATAAAATAACATTACTAATGTAATATGCCCCAATTAAGGGGTAATGTGACACTATTTAGGGATTAACATGCTCCTCCCCTTCAGACAACTGTTGTCCGCAACGCTTGAGTAAGTCTGGATTCTTCTGTATAAAAGACTCATCTTCCCAAGTGGAATCTTCAACAGGTAGTTTCCTCAACTTAATGAGATACTATGAAATGGATCTATTCCTCAACTGGTGAATTCTCGTGTCAGTGATAGATTTAGGCTCCAATATGATTTTTCCTTCCTCGTCAAGTTCTGGCAATATAGTTTGAACTAGGATATTGTCACCTATAACCTTCTTTAAGCATGAAACATGGAAAACTGGGTGTACTCGTGAAGATGTAGGCAACTCCAATTTGTATGCCATAGTACCAATATTTTGCAACACCTTATAAGCGCCATAATACTTTGGTGATAATTTATTATCCTTCTTGGCTTGCCTGAGGGACATCTGTTTGTATGGTTGTAGTCTTAAAAACACCCAATCCCCTACTTCAAAACTTCTTTCACTACGACGTTGATCTGCTTGTTGTTTCATGCGATTCTGTGCCATGGTCAGATTGTCCTTTGAGATTTGGAGAACTTGTTGTTGATGCTCGATGTGATATTCCACTGCTTGAACCCTAGATTTTTTTATTTTAGAGAAGAAGTGATGGAAGGAGGGTGGTATCCATAGAGTGATATAAATGGTGTCATTTTTGTTGTAGTATGAAAGGAAGTGTTATACCACCATTTTTCCAAGGGTAACCATTTGAACCATTGTGTTTGTTTATCAAAGACAAAGCAACAAAGGTATCCTTCCAAACATTTGTTCACTATCTAGGTTTTTCCATTAGATCGAGGATGATAGGATGAGCTATGAGCCAATTGAGTACCCAAACAAGAAAATAATTATGTCCAAAAATGTCCAGTGAAGATGGGATCTCTATCACTTACACTAATCTTTGGGCTTCCATGTAGCTTTTGAACTGTCTCCATGAATGTAGTGGAAACTGTACTGGCTTTGAAGGGATGAGAGAGTGCACAAAAGTGTGCATACTTGTTCAGTCTATCAACAATCACCATGATGATACTCTTTCCTTCAGACTTCGGTAACCCTATGATGAAATCCATGGAAACCTCCTCCCAACGCTGACTTGGGATGGATAATGGTTGTAAAAGACACAGGGTCTTAATTCTTTCCACCTTGTTTTGTTGGAAAACCAAACATTCTGCCACAAACCTTTGAACATCAGTTTTAAGGCCATCCCAAAAAAATTCTGTCTTAACCCTATGGTAGGTTTTCAAAAATCCCAAGTGCCCTCCTACCAGAGAGGTGTGCAATTCCAATAGTACCTTTTGTTTGAGTTGGGAGTTCTTACATAAATATAAGTGATCTTTGTACCATATTGAATCATTTTCCCATGTAAATGTATCTAATGCACTGGAATCCTGCTGCAACCTTTGAATGAGAGTCCACACATTTTCGTCAATCTTCCATTCATCCCTCGCTTCTATTATCCAATTGGGTTGGATGATCAAGATAACACAGATAAATGCCACAACATCTTCATCCTTTCTTGAGAGTGCATCTGCCACAACATTTTTCTTCCTTTTTTTATAGATGATTTCAAAACCATAACCCAATATCTTGGTCACCCATTTTTGTTGTTCTTCTGAAGATAGTCTTTGTTCCAAGAAGTATTTAAGACAATCATGATCTATTTTGACCTTGAAGTTCCTACCTATTAGGTAAGGGAACCATTTCTTCAATGCATGTAGTATGGCCATCATTTCCTTCTCATAAATGGATTTCTGTAAGTCCTTTCCCTTGAGTGGCCGACTTTCAAAAGCAAGGGGCCTTCCTTCTTGCATTAGAACAACACCAATGCCATTTCCTGAGGCATCACATTCCACAATAAAGGTTTTTGTGAAGTATGGTGTGGTCAAGACATGAGCTTTGCACATTGCCTCTTTAAGTTTTTCAAAAGCTTGAGTTTCCTCTGGAGTCCATGAAAATGCATCCTTCTCAGTTAATGTCATTAAAGGTGCTGCTATTCTTCCATAGTTTCGAACAAACATGTGGTAGTAACCTATCAAACTCAAAAATCCTCTAATATTCTTCAATGTTTTGGGAATCGGCCAGTCCATCATGGCCTTAATCTTGTTAGGGTCTACCTTGACACCTTCATGAGACAATATGACCCAAATACTCTACCTCCTTCACCCCAAAGAAACATTTGGATGGTTTGACATATAGTTGTTTATCCTTTAGTAGTAGTAGCACCTTGTCAACATGTCGCACATGATCCTACCAAGACTTGCTATAGATTAGTATATCATCAAAAAATACTAACACAAATTTTCAAAGGAAGGGATTGAAAATGGAATTCATCAACCCTTGGAATGTGGAAGGTGCATTTGTAAGGCCAAAAGGCATGACCAAAAATTCATAATGGACTTCATGAGTTAGGAATGTTGTTTTTGGGATATTTGCTTCCTTCATTCTAATCTGATGATACCTAGAATAGAGATCCAAATTTGTGAAATAGATTGCTCCATGTAGTTCATCTAACAATTCATCAATGACGGGAATGAGAAATTTATCTTTAATAACGATCTTGTTGAGCTCTCTATAATCTGGACACATACACCATGAGCCATATTTCTTGAGTACCATTACCACCGGTGCAGAGTAAGAACTTTGGCTAGGTCTAATAATGCCAACCTATAACATTTCTTCAACCATACGCTCAATTTCACTCTTCTAGGCATAAGGGTATCTACAAGGCCTGGTGTTAGGAGGAACACTCCCATGAATTAGGTGAATAGCATGATCATGATTTCGAGTGGGTAGAAGACCTTTGGGAATATATTCAAATACTTTAGAATGCTTATCAATGATCCCTTGGAGATCTAGGGGAATATATGATTTAGATGCTTGAAAATCTATTGTGCATAGTTGTGCAATTACACCCTGATTCCCCTTTTTCAATAATTTTATCATTCCATCAGAGCTTATCACCTTACTGGGTTTCCCTGTGATACCCCTTAACTCAATTACTTTTCCTTCCAATGAAAATTTCATGAAAAGTTCTTGAAAATTTAAAGCCACCGTTCCTAATGATTGTAACCATTGGATTCCTAGTATGACATCAACACCACCCATGGGTATAACAATCATTGGACTATTCATTACATATTCCCCCATAGTAAGATTGATCTTATTGCATTTTCCTGAGCAATTGATAATTCCTCCACCTGCAATCATTACTTGAAACTCTGGCACTGGATATACAAAACAATTGAGATCTTTGGCTAATTTATAGTGAATGAAACTATGAGTACTACCAGAATCAATTAGGACTATTATCTTTTTCTTTTTGATATATCCTTTGATCATGAGGGTTTTGAGGAGTGTTAATTCCAACCAATGCATTACATGATATCATGGGAGTCAACTCTTAAGAAGAAATCCCTTCTAAGTTTTCATCTTGAGATGGTTCTTGTTCCTGTTCTTGTTCTTCTTCCTCTTCACAATCTATGTAGAATAATTTCTTCTCACCACACTTATGTCCCTTGTTGTTCCTAAGTCTATACCTAAGGCTTAAAGTACAGTGTCAAGGCATCCGAAAGTAGGTAATGGTGTAGGAGAGGGAAGAGTAGACTCTTGGTAAAGGAAACTAGGGAAAGTTTCTACGTTTTCGCTGTCTAGCTTCCAACTGTTCCTGGGTAGTTATGTCTTGTTCAATGGCTGTCCATGATTGTTCAAGTTCGGCCCGGTTAGTTGCTGTTTTAAGAATGATGTCGAAGATATTTAGGGCAATGTGCATTTGATTCGATAGTCCGGGTTCAACATTAGGTTGAGTTGGTACAAGAACTGTCATGGGGGAACATTAAAGGTATGAAAAACTGTAAGAAAGGTTAAGTGTTGTCTCAGTCTGGTCTTATGAAAGAGAACTTACGATTGTAGAAATAAAATACGGATGCAAATCTAAGGCTCGTTCCCATAACTGTATCAGATTTTAATAAAAGGGGCGAGATGATGAGAAAAACATTAAGCCATTCACAGCGTAAGGTTCCAACCAGGGGATAAATTTATGACATAAACGGGAGAGGAAAATATGTAAGAAAATAACCAATGTAACAAAGAATGTATGTAGAATTCCGAAAATGCAGATTGGTCTTACACAACTGATAGCTGGTGCAGAGGAAAGACAATAAGAAATTACGGAAAACCCAAATTCATTCGCTATAGTAGTGGTCGTACTAAATTATAATGAAGCACATCAATTATGAATATGAATTGCAATGTAAAAATGAGATACAAGGAAGCAAACTTGTAATACAGAAGTGACGGAATTGAGAATCTCCAGATCTGCTTGTATTAACTCTGAATGTCAAAATTCTATTACAAAATGACTCAAAAAGGTCCAGCCCATGTTTATTTGTTTATGGGCTATATTTATACAATTCTTACAAAACAGATAGAATCTCAACAGTCGCAAAATTTCGGTTATGACCGAGAAGAAAACAATCGCTCCGTTTCGCCTGTTCTGTCTTCACTTGGTGCCAGGTGTTTGTCGTCGTGCAGACTCGGTACAAGCGAGGCATATTTCCACTAGCTGAGATATGAGCCGTTATGGTTCTGCTTGACAGCTGGCCTTGTCGAAGTAACATTCTCGGGCTAAGTGTTGCAACTAGTCTTCCATTTGTGAATCGATGATGTCGAGGGCACTTAGTTGCGCGCTGGGTTTGATCATGTGCTTATCAACTTGGGTCATGTCCACCATATCTATCTGAGAGATATCGGCCGAATCTCTCTCATCCTTCTCTTTCAGATCGAGTGATATCTATTCCACATTCATTTGCATCAATGCTTCTGCATCGCCTCCAATGTCCATACCCAACAACTCACCGTCAATAGAATTAAAGGCTTCTTCGAGGGAGTTGATTACCTTTTGGGTTTGTTCCTTGCCCAAAGCAATGTTGTGCTCCCAATACTTCAACAAAATATTTCCTCGGGTTTGCTCTGAGATGGTGAACCTGGGAATACCCGTCGAAACCTGGTTGTTCGTGGCTATAACTGCCTCCTGGAAGGCGACCCGAGCTGCTCCTGCATCCGTTTCTCTGGCCGATAAGTTCTCGGAAACTTGATGGACCAGTAGACAGTTTTCCCGAATAGCTCCCACCTTGGTGAGCAAATTCTGCTGCGCCGAGGAGATTCTGCTCTGAATCTCGATCGCTTGGGACTTAAACATCCCGATGTCTATCAATTTGCTCTCAGTGATTTCTACCCGAGCTTGCAGTTGTTCAATCAAACTTCTCTGCTGGCTCGCCTTCGTTCGCCCATATCGGACCATCGACTGTGCTTGCTCGAGCTTGGCCCTGAGCCCCTCTATTTCATTTTTGTCAGCCAATCTGGCCTGTTCTATTTCCACGCTAGCCTGACCCTTAGCGTTCTCCGCAACGGTGGCCAATCTCGCCTCGAGGGTCCTAATTAAGCGATTCTTCCTTTTCAGTTGGTTCTTCAAAAGCCCAACTGAGAATTCATTTGCCGAACCATACGCTCCCAACATTCCTGCAATTTCAGTGGCGAGCTGGTCACTTTTCTTATCTTTGCCATATGTCATGATTTTATATTTTTTCGCAGTAGACCCTCCTTCTTGATAGAACTCTCTTTTCACTATAGCCTTCCTCTTCTTATCAAAGAAGAACTCATTTGGAGGGAGTTCTTCTGCTCTTATGGGCCTCAGTTCCTCATTAAATATCCATCCCTCACCGACACTACCCTGTGTCGACTGCAAGGGTGTGACCGAGGCGATGGGCTCTCTGATTTGTTTTGCCGATTCTCTTGGAGTATCGACAGGATTCTGCTTCTTTGGCGGTCTTGGAGTCTTTGTCTCGGTCTCCAGCTTCTGTTTCCTTGGCGGGTCCGGAGTCTTTACCTCGGCCTCCGGATTTTGTTTCCTTGGAGGGTCTGGAGTCTTTACCTCCGCTTCAGGATTCCTTGTTTGTTCCCCCTCCTGGTGTTCTCCAAGGCCAGGAATTGTGCCTTCAGAACCTTCAACGTCCTTCTGTTTCGCCTCAGAAACATTCAGACTCCCACCTCCCAACACAGCGGGGAGACATCTTCGTCTATGTTCCTGGAATCTCAATACAGAGGTTGTGTCTTCGGGTGCTAAGGATTGGATCCGAGCTAGGACCTCTTCATAAGACCTCGCCCCTCGGAAAATGTCATCCGAGGGTGAAATTTCATGTTCAAATCTCTTGAGCCCACAATTAGCTAAATGGTTGCTCACAACCCTCTGTGGATCATGTTTCTTATTTTCGATGGAGACCAAACCTAGGTCTTCCAGGGCTGCAGCCTCAGCTTTGGCATGCCCGAAGTCTAACAAAGAATAAGAATTCAGCCGAATGGGAAAAGAAGGCCATACCTTCTTTGAGTAACCTTTGAGTTCTTTACTCACCCCGCCAATTACCGTCTGCCGGGCGACCTCGCGACAAGCTAGCTTGTCGGGAATGAATAATGGCAGCGCATGAGGGGGAACAGAAGCCCCGAAAACTCTGAAGTACGAGAACTCTGCTTCCACGTACCAATCTGCTATGCTACTCATATTTGTTGCAATGTTGTCCGATATACGAGGTGGTGGGTGCCAAAAAATGGCGACATGCAGGGGCACCATCACCCAGTTAAAAATTTCATATGCGAACTTTTTTGCTTTGTTCTCCCATAGTTTGTCATGATATACATGTATGGGTTTCTCTTGGGTTGGAGTCCAACCCCAGCTCATCAATGGGAAAGGTGTCATGGAACATATTGCATCCATAATGTATGCTGACATGAAGAATGAGGATGGCCTCCCATTTTCCTTCTGCTCCCGGTACTCTGTGACCCGGTTGGCCAAACTATCTGAAAGAATCTTTGCCCAATTAAAAGAGCAACCTTCTGCGGCCCGAAACATTAGAGGTACCCATGCAAGGAGAAAATGCGATGTGTCCTCTCTCCCATATAGCCGACATGTCATCATGGCCACATATTTATACTGTTGCTCCAACAAGGCGATTGAATAAACACCTTGGTCATTAGCCCTGAACTTCACGGCGCGCGAAACCCAATCCTTTATCAAACCTGGCATGGTTTTATCATACTGGACGCACTCCTTCTCTTTGAATTCCTCCAGGAACTCGACGTCATATGTGTAGTCAGACGTCGTTGGGAGCTTATACATGGTTTGTATATGCTCTGGCCTAAAAGTCCCGACAGTGACTCGTTGTTCGTTCATGATAGTCCTGGTCGGTATGTCTACATGATCCAACGCCCATCGGATCATGTCATAATATGGGAGCAACCGTGGTCTGGCTGCTATTCTGTGCATACCGGATTGGACGACTATCTTATATTTGGTGTTGAGATCGTCCTTCTCATTTTCGTCAGAGTCCTCTGAATAATCTACCAATTGTGACTGCAGAATGTTTGAAACAAATGACCAGTTTGGGACCAAATCGACACTTCAGGGCGAAGTATCGGAGACGTTATCTGAGCCTTGTCTTGCGACCTCAACATTCGCCTTTGCTGCTTTCCGCGAAGCCATAGCTGAAGCTTGCATTTTATCTCTTCTGTGATAGAACTGTGTATACATGCAGAAGTTAGTTTACTCAGAAGTGAAGAGCTCTGCGTGCTATGAGAAATGCATAATGAAACGCAACTCTTCCATATATTTGAAAAAATGTACCTTTCAAAACAAGCCCGTCCAATCATATTTAGAATTAAATTTCCGCCGTAAAAACCGATCTTATATCCATAGATTTACCCTATTTCCCATTAATGTCATAAATTTCTGACGGTTTAACAGTCAGTTGGAGTATGGAGAGAAAAAGCTTCCTCGGGAAACGTGCAAACCTCGAGATGCGAGATATATCTTGCTTTAACTTAATTAATTCAAACCTGCCAACATTAATCAATTTCTCGCTATTCGCTATATCGTGGATTTTCTTTTAACATTTTGAGTCTCCAACTCGCGAGATCGCGAGGACCGACTTTGGCTTAATTAACGGTAATCGCGATTTGGGGCATAATTAATTTTATAATCATTTTATTCGCCATATCACAACTCGGAACCTCGAAGACAAGTTTCTAGGAGACTAGTATGCCGAGTCGCGAAACCCCGAGATGGCGATAATTTAAGACTCAATTAAGGGGAAGAAAATCTTGGATTAAGAGATTAATTAATCAAGTTATAATTACATCGTGCCTTCGTGAGTCGAGGATTAGATGCGGTGACTTTTGAAAAAGTTAGCGCCGAGTGGCGAAATGCCGAGAACGATATTTACCATAGTTAGCTTTTTGCCTTTGATCCTTGACATGGGTTATTCGGATAGGACTTCGCGTTCTCGGCTCTCGGGGCTGTAAAAAAAATAAAATTTTTTTTGGACTTGGTGAATGCCGAGGCGCGAAACCCCGACGACGTCTAATCACGAGTTAAAAGATTCTACCCTGGTTACTGTCTTGAGTGAAAATTTAAAACGACTTCGTTGTTTCGTGACTCGGGACGTGTGAAATCATACTTTATAGTATCCGATCTGCGAGATTCCGAAGTAGGGAAAAAATAGGGAACATTCTTACGAAATGCAGGACTTGCTTCGAGAGTGGAAAAACTGTAGCTGCTTGCGTGATCAGACTCTTAGAGATCATCGATCTCTCCGGAGGGAAAAGGAAAACCATCTTTAGATTTCAAGCATCGAAAATAAAATTGTGACGGGTTAAAAAAAAAGGCGGCTCCAACATCCCTTACTGTACTTGTTGTCACAATTAAAGAATAAACCTTTTTCTTTTCTTTCCTCCAATTGTTGAGGTGTCAACCTTGTAGGTTGAGGTGTTTTAGAAGAAGGAACATTATTCTCTTGATAGATGTTAGGAGTGGTCCTTCTAGTAGCCATAGCCATATTTTTACTTTCAACATTTCTTGCCACCCTGAATGCATTCTCGAATGATTTGGGTTCCCAAAGGCGAACTTCATTTTGAATGATATCCTTTAAAGATCCTATGAATACATCAATCAGGTGCTCATCTGGAATATCTATTACCTTTATATTCAATATTTGGAAGTTCTCAATGTGCTCTACAATTGAACCCTTTTGTTTGAGATTTATCAATTGGCTAAAGAAATCATTGCTCCTTGTATCCTCATAGTGTGCTATCATTTCTTTCGTGAAAATTGTCCAAGAGACGAGTGATTTGTGAGAACAAAGACACCGATACCACACAAATTGATTGGGTTCTAAATATAAAGAAGCAATTCGTACCTTTTGTGTATGTGGCTCATCATGTAGATCAAAGAATTGCTCCATCTGAAGTATCCATGTGATTGGGTCCTTGCCATCAAAATTCCTCATATCGATCTTAGGAAAGTGGTTGGTCTTCAACCCAAAGTTGGAGTTTCTCCATTCTTGATTCATTTTCATTTTTTCCTCATCATGAATTTTATGGTATACATTTTCACTTTCAGGTGTCCTCTCTATTAGGAAATTTTTCAATCCTTCCATGATCTCCCTTTTTAAATCATCCATCATCCCTTGTAGTTAATCTTTTGTTACTATCTTATTTTGTAAATCATTTATGTCCCTACACATTTCTTCACCTTCATCACGGGTCCAAGTAGGATTTTATGGAGGCTTATTTGGTGTAGAAGTTCCCTTTTTTGGTGGCATGTTGGCCAAATATCGCTTTTAAACCTTGATTTCTAGTGGTTCTTCTAGACGATCTTTCTTCTATTGTATCTCCAAAATTTCATCCCTTCTGGGTATGAAGATTTTTTTTTGTAGTTCTCTTATATTTATTCTTTGCAATTCCGCAGGTCTAAACAAAATTGGATGTGACATATGGAAGTTATGGTAACTTCCCCACAACTTACTGATTTTGTTTCCCTTCCAGGAGAGTGTACTTGTAAAGAGTGCCAAGATCACAATATATGATATTTGATTATGAAACTTGCACCAAAAATACTATAGACTTTCCATTGTCCAATGCAACTGGTGTCACTTAATTTGTATACTCAGTGAAGAAGATATCACATTTTTACCTAGAAGACTTGTTTGAGACTAGTTAATATGACTGGTCAGATACACTATCTTGCACAAGGTGTATCTACAAAATTAGGATGACTAAGAAACTAATTTTTTTTATCACAGATACCTTGATAATTTCGATGAATATCCTCTATATTTCAGGGTCTGAAACGTTACAGAAAAAATTTCATAGCAAAAATTCCACGATGACTAAATTCAGGATGATTCCAGAACCCAATCTTACACAAGCTATATCTTCGAAAGTATAAGGCCTCAATAGTTGAAATTTTAACCCAACGTACCTTGATCCATCTGATAAATATCCTCCAAGGGGTTCCTTCTAAAACATCATAGAAAAAAATTTATAGTGAAAATTCTAAGGTGTCTCAGATGTAGTAGCGAAACCCCAAGACCTTGAGCTCCGATACCAAATATTAAGAACCAAATATCAAGATAGCATAGAAAAACCTCTGAATAAGTACTCAACACCTTGAAAAAGAGAGAATTTCAGATAATAAGCCTCTTCGAGGGGGAAACCTCCTTATACACCACATAAATTTCCAAATACAAGATGATTCCAAATGAAAAGGTCTCCTTTGTATATATAGGAGACTAGGAGGTACAATTACAACTAATGTACTCAAATCGACATAAATAAAATAACATTACTAATGTAATATGCCCCAATTAAGGGGTAATGTGCCACTATTTAGGGCTTAACAAAAGGATATAACCTATTCAAATCTTAACCAAACATTGCAGAGAGATCGTATTTTGGGGGTTTCGTTAGTGCTCATATCTCCCTAAGAGGCAGTGTTTTCGAGGCATCTGGATTTGCTACCATTCCCATACGTTCAATCCCAAATGTCAATTGTTCCCTTGGACGTCGACTGCAAGTTGGTATCCTTAGTATCCTTTCCTAGGTATCTCAGAGATGACTGCAGAGGGTTTCCCATGGTACCTGAGGCAGACGTCATATCATGCTATTAGTACCCATGGAGGGTTACTCGTGAAGCAAGTGTTACTTGCACTGGGTAGGGATCATAAGTGGAGGTTGGTGTAAATGATTCTCACTCATTCGTTCATCATTTTCAGGACTTGATTAACCCATGCCAATTTTTGGAAGGTCCGTTTCCACTTTTTCATTGCTTTGGACTAAAGACCTTATCCACCTGGGCTGAAGTTTTGGAGAAGTTGTTTGTTTGAAATGTTTCTCTTAGGATTTTTTAGTGGAGTGCTACTTTGTATAGTTGGCCTTAGGTTTTATCGGTATCACTTCTTTTTTATCATTGATTCAAGATGGTCGACCAACCACTCCACTGGACCCATGGTATTTCTTTGAAAGCGTGGAGCCACCTTCTAGAAGGTGTGGGTTTTTATACCATTGGTTCTCTAGAGTTAGTGCGTGATAATTTTTCAGACATGAACAACCCCGCAAGGGATGAACCTGTGCATAAGAATGTCATGGTCAAAGTTATTGAGGACACCAACCAAGGGACCCCTTTCCAAGGGAATTCTTGTGTTTTTCCTTTCGTTGGTGCCTCCTTGATGGCCACTTTGAACATTCCTAGGTTGAATATAGGACTACTAGTTTGGTTGTGGATCACTCTTAATGTCTTGAATGCTTTTGATGCTCCTTTGATAAACACCTTATGTCATGGGCATCGAATGGAGTTGATCCTTTACTTTCTTCATCTGTGAAGTCTACTTCTCCCTCTTCTAGTGAAAGTATAGCTACTAGTAACCAGAAGTCTAAAAGGAATAGGAAGAGGAAGAGTGAGAAGAAGAAGTCACCAACCTCTGCTAGTCATGTTGGAGACCAGTCTTCATCCTCTGCGAGTCATGCTGGGGGGAAAAGTCCAGTCACTGCGAGTCATACTGACAATAGTTCACCAACCTCTGCAAGTCATTTTGGATACCAGTCACCAGCCTCTACGAGTCATGTTGTAGGAAAAATTCTAGTCATTGTAATTCATACTGACATCCATTCCCTAGCCTCTGCAAGTCATGTTGGGGGCACCGGTCCAGTCACTGCAAGTCATACTGACATTATTTCACCAAACTCTGCGAGTCATGTTGGAGATAAACAACCAACCTCTGCTAGTTATGTTAGGGGCAAGAAACCAGCCTCTACAAGTCATTCTATGAGTGTGAAACCAAATTTTTCTAGTCATGTTGGAGTTATGTCAACAACCTCTACGAGCCATGTTGAAAATCAGTCACCAGCCTTTGCAATTCATGCTAGGAGCGCAATTATATTCTCTGTGAGTCATACCAACATCAAGTCACCAACCTTTGCGAGTCATGTTGGAGACCTGCACTCAACCTCTGCTAGTCATGTTGGGGGCAATGCACCAGTTGTTGCAGGTCATGCTGGCGGCACGAGTTCAGTCACTACTAGTCATATTGAACAAATGCAACCAACCTCTGCAAGTCACGTTGGGAGCATGTCATCAACTGCTACAAGTCATGTTGGGGGCATTGATACTATTGAAAAGCCTAGACGGATATGATGTAAGCCCAAGTTCCCTTTTAATCTTTGCGAAGGAGATCACCTTACTTATCTGTGCCCTAGTATTCAGGTGGTATGAAGAGTGTGGTCCTTGTCTGATGACCCTTCTATTTCCGATTCATCTTCGGTTTCTCAAAAATCCATTCAACTAGTGGTTGATGAATTGGTTGTGCTGATGTAATCTTTGGTCGACCCAAATCTTCTCTTAGAGAGTGTCGAGTCTAAGGAAGCGATCTCACTGATGCAATCTTCGACCGATCCCACTCTTATTTTGGGGAGTGATGCATATTTTGACCATGTCTTTGACATGTCGAGTTCAATATCTTTTGAACAAGGGGGCACTCCACTCTCTTTGAGTACACTCCTTCCAAGTCCTAGGATGGTTTCCTTTGATTGGAATGATCTTGTTGAGCCTCACCTTCCTTCTTCTGCACATTTCCAAATATTGATTAGATTCAATTCAATAGACATTCACCGAAGTATTGTTGATGAAGTATCCTTTGCAAGTGTTTTATCCTCCTCGGCTTGGCAAGCTTTGGGTTCTCCCAAGCTCGTGCCAACTATCAGTGAGCTGTCGGATTTCGACATAAGGCCTAGTGAATGTTTGAGGTTCTTCCTCAGTTTCTTATCACATTAGGTGGGAATATTGTCCTAGTCAATTTTTTAGTGGTGTCAGGACCTTTAGACTTCAATGTGCTTCTTAGGCGTGATTGTGTATAAGCGATGAATGCTATGGCGTCTATGCTCTTCCATGTGATGCATTTCCATCACAATGAAAACATTGTCACTATTGATCAACTTTCATCTAATAATCACCATCCTAGTTCGAATTTAGATCATATTTATCCTTTGTATGTTCCTAGTGTTAGAGTAGACTCTTCCCTACTACAGGTGAATTATGAGACATCTTATCCTTGGTGTTCAATTTCTACCGAGAATGATATTTTACAGTCATGTTCACCTTCTCGAGACAAGGTCTCAACAATTGATCAGGTGTTGTATCCAATGGGAGCATGTGAGCCTTTTCTTTCTCCTTTTGGTTAGAGTTATCTGGTGTTGGATAATAACCCTAACTTACATTAGTTTATACCTAGATTAGAATCCTAGATCTTGGTTAATACATTCATTTACACTTTATTTCACCTAATTTGGCTACATAGAGAAGAAGGGCGCCTCATCCCTAGATTTTAGGGAAAACTGCTAATTTTAGATCAAGACTCAACTCCCGGTTCTTGATTTTCTTGATTTATTCATGATTTATTCCAACTCCCCCATGAAAAAACTCATCTATTATTGG
>ML784428.1:386563-454733 GCA_009831015.1 Picea engelmannii
GAAGAAGGGCGCCTCATCCCTAGATTTTAGGGAAAACTGCTAATTTTAGATCAAGACTCAACTCCCGGTTCTTGATTTTCTTGATTTATTCATGATTTATTCCAACTCCCCCATGAAAAAACTCATCTATTATTGGGGAATGCGCACATCCTCTTTGAGTGAGAGATTTATTCCTTAATTAATGATTTTGGCCGTTACTGTTATTAGTAACTACTATTTCGGGTTAGTTAAGTGAGTTGGAACTGCTTGTCTTGTCAGTTAAGTGAGCTTAAGTGAGCTAATGCACATCACTTGACTCTTGTGGACATTAATGAGTGTGTGACATGTATCTTTAGTGGTCTAGGTCGAACTATGTGGTCTCCCTTAGCTTATGACACCTATTTTAGCTATTTCTAGCTTTTTTTNACTAGAATTTCTATGTTGGAAATTCTATATATTCACCTCCTCTCTTCTTTTTGAGGATGGTTGCTCATGTATATTCATTTTTGATTAATATAATTCTCTGATTTATGGAGCAAAAACTTTCTCTCATCTCTTGAATATCAGCAAATTGCATGTGTTCAATTTAACTAGAATTCTAGATCTATTGGGGTTTCTGCAGGAATTCTACATGGTATAAGAGCTAGATTGAATCTAGTGGATTGTACACGGTTTTATTTGCAGGTATAGATCATCAGGAGGCGCAGAAAGAAGCAATGGATCATCTCTCTCAGCCACAAAACTCATTCTAAATCTTTTCAATTACTTCGAATGGAAGACAAAGATCTCTCTGCTCCTCCAAAGTAAAGGGCTTTACCGGGTAACAATGGGAACAGAGAAAGAACCGACTGCTGCAGTGGAGAAGATAAAGTATTTAAATAAATTAGATGAAGCAATTGGGCTGATATGCCTATAAATTTCTAGAGATCTCCTCTTTCATGTCAGTAGAGCCACTACTCTGGATGTGGTCTGGACCACATTGGAAGGACTATTCGGCAAGCAGGATGCAATGAGAGTGCATCAACTAGAGAATGAACTCATATTCCTAAGTCCAATTCATTTCAGCAACCTGCAAGAATTATTCACCAAGTTCAAATCCCTCCTCATTGAACTTAATGCATGTGGAGTCACGAAAGAGGAAGAACAACTCATCCTTTCAATTCTCTCGAAATTAGGCCATGAATATTCCGTATTTGTGTCGTCTTTTCAAGCATCTAAATTGACTCAGGAAAAATAGAAAATGCCTCCATTGAATGATTTCATTGCAGAATTGACTCAAGAGCAAGATAAGTTAGTCCAAATGGGTGCCATAAAGCATTCCAAGAACCAAGAAATTGTGGCTACTAATGCTCCAAAGAGCAGTGGAAAAGACAAGAAAAAGGGAACGGGTAAATTTCCTGAATCGAAGAAGGAGAGATCTGCACAATCTTCAGATAACTCTTCTGAGCCTAAGGGTAATAAGAAGAAGGAAAGAACACTTTGCAGCTACTATTCCAAAGGATTTCATCCCGAAGAAAATTGCACGAGGAAGACTATCAATGAGATGGCTAAGCAATTGCAGCAACACAATCTCACGGTGCCCAAAAATGCAAAGAAGAAAGATGATAACAGAACGGGAGGGAGAGCACGAGGTGGTCATGCTTTAATGACTGTCACATCCACTCCATCATCTTGGATCCTTGATGCAGGTGCATCAAACCATATGGCTGCATCAAAAGATGAATTTTCCTCCATCGAAGAAAGCACCAGATCCCCAATTTACTTGGGAGATGTCACACCCGCAAAGGTGTGCGAAGAAGGAATTGTTGATCTTGAAGGGGGATGCTTCACAAATGTGCTTCATGTTCCCTCGCTGTCCGCAAATCTTCTCTCAATATATCATATCACTCATTCCGGCTCTGGAAGGAAGGTGGAGTTCACTCCAGACTCCGCAGTCATTACCGACATTTCCACAGGCTCACAACTTGCACATGGAATTGTAGATCATGATTCTCGTTGGTATTTCTTATCCCACTTTGTTCCTAAATCTATTAGCACTATATTTCTGTCACAATCTAATGATATAATAAGGTTATGGCATGAAATATTTGGCCATATAAACTATAATTACTTGCATCAACTCAGCAAGGAAAACATGGTAGAAGGATTGCCAACGATTAAATTCATAAGCGGTGTATGTCAAGGATGCATTCTTGGCAAGCATCCAGAGAAAATTTTTGGCAAAGGGAAGGCATGGAAAGCTTCTTCAACTCTTGGGCTGATTCACAGTGACATCATGGGCCCAGTCCCACAGCCTTCAATCAGTAAGGCTCGATATGTACTCACCTTCATAGATGATTTCTCTCGCTTTACTTGGGTATTTTTTTTGAAATTAAAATCGAAAGTATTTGAATGCCTTATAGAATTTAAAGAACTTGCCAAGAATGAGTCTGGGTATAAGATTAAGATACTTAATACTAAGAATGGGGGGGAGTATTTCAATAAATATGTGCAACAACTTTGTATTGATGCAGGTATACAACTATAACACACAGTGCCATATACATCACAACAGAATGGTGTTGCGGAGAGGAAAACCGGTCCTTAAAAGAGATGGCCAATTGTATGCTACAGTCGAAATCATTAGCTCCCAAGCTATGGGATGAAGCTATTAATTGTGAAACATACATTCAAAACTGAGTTCCTCACAAATCACTCAAAGGCACCACTCCTTTTGAATGTTGGACCGGTAAGAAACCGAAAGTGTTGCACTTTCGTATTTTTGGTTCACGATCATGGGCTCACATTCCGACAGATAAGAGGAAGGCTTTGGAGCCTCAAAGTGTTGAATGCATATTTTTTGGATATCCTAAAGGTGTCAAAGGATATATATTTCTATACTCTCACACTGAAAAGTTCATTCTATCTCGAAGTGTGAAGTTTGAAGAAGAATCACTGCATGATTTTTCAGAAGACCCTGCCAAGGAACCGCTTGTTGTCACTGATGAGGAGGAGTCAGAAACTTCTTCGAGCACTTCAGAGAAGCCTTTTGGGTCTGATACAGATGATGAGGAGTAGGTCATGGCTGCTCCAACTCAGTTGCCAACTTGGGTAGAGAAAACCCTGCAAGATACATGTGAACTAGTCGGTGATCCTATGAATACAAGAAGAACTAGATCACAGTTTTTTGGGGCTCCTCAAGCCCTGGCTGCCACAGAACCTTTGCTTCCCATACATTGCTATATGTCACTTGGTTCAGATCCAAGGTCACACTCTGAGGCTGTTGGAAACCCACTCTAGGAGGCTTCCATGGATGAAGAGTACTCTGCTCTTATGGACAACAACACATGGGACTTGGTTCCACTTCCAAAAGGAAGAAAGCTTGTTCGATGCCGATGGATATATCGAACAAAGATTGCTGCAGATGGTGAGATCAGCAAGTACAAATCTTTACTTGTCGCAAAAGGATACTCACAGGTACATGGCATAGACTACACAGAGACATTTGCACCTGTTGCAAAAATGGACTCCATTCGACTAGTTTTTTCCATTATCGCTTCTCGCAGATGGGAAGTTCATCACATGCATTACATCCGTGAGCTGATCCATGACAGATTCATTTCACTACAGTACTGCCCCACAGAGCAGCAGGTTACAGACATCTTCACCAAGTCCTTCATTGAAAAGAAATTTTCAGAATTGAGAGCTATGCTTGGAGTGGTGGAGACAACTGAGTAGGTCACTTTTGGCCACTCAACATTTTTTTTTCCTCTTTTTTTTTTTGGGGGGGGGGTTTCCCACGAGGTTTTTCCTCTTTCCTCTTTTCATGAGGAGTTATTTTATGTAATGAGTACCTAAAATGGCCAAGTTGTTGGGACTCAAATTTTTTGTCATTACTGTTAGGCTTAAGGGGGGGTGTTGGAGAATAACCTTAACTTACATTAGTTTATACCTAGCTTAGACTCCTAGATCTTGGTTAATACATTCATTTACACTTTATTTCACCTAATTTGGCCACATAGAGAAGAAGGGCGCCTCATCGCTAGATTTTAGGGAAAACTGCTAATTTTAGATCAAGACTCAACTCCCGGTTCTTGATTTTCTCGATTTATTCTTGATTTTCTTGATTTATTCATGATTTATTCCAAATCCCCCATGAAAAAACTCATCTATTATTGGGGAATGCGCACCTCCTCTTTGAGTGAGAGATTTATTCCTTAATTAATGATTTTTGCCGTTATTATTATTAGTAACTACTATTTCGGGTTAGTTAAGTGAGTTGGAACTGCTTCTCTTGTCAGTTAAGTGAGATTAAGTGAGATAATGCGCATCACTTGACTCTTGTGGACATTAATGAGTGTGTGACATGTATCTTTAGTGGTCTAGGTCGAACTATGTGGTCTCCCTTAGCTTATGACACCTATTTTAGCTATTTCTAGCTTTTTATTACTAGAATTTCTATGTTGGAAATTCTATATATTCACCTCCTCTCTTCTTTTTGAGGATGGTTGCTCATGTATATTCATTTTTGATTAATATAATTCTCTGATTTATGGAGAAAAAACTTTCTCTCATCTCTTGAATATCAACAAATTGCATGTGTTCAATTTAACTAGAATTCTAGATCTATCGGGGTTTATGCAGGAATTCTACATCTGGTGCTTCCTCTTGAGTCTGATCTTATTTTTTGTGAGACCTTGATCCATGGTATTGGTGAGTCTTCGAGTCCTAATTTCTTGGATGTTGAATTTCCTTCAAATGAGGCTATCATTGAAGCTATGATTATGGATTTTAGACCTCTTCCTGAACTGAAAGATTTACATATTGGTTACCGAAGAATCCCTTGGCCTGAGCCTAGCAATGGGCTCTACCTGAAGAACTACTATGCACAATCCGCAAGGTTGTGTGGTGCTTTGTACATATTATATTTTTAGGGTTTCTTGTTTTCAAGTTCTGTATTCCATAGAACATGTTATTATCATAAGTTTCTATATTGGACTTATTAACTTCTGGGTAAGTGTTGTTGGTCTTATATACATGACTTTGGAGACATTTTTTTGTGCCTTTTTCCCATGTTGGTCCATTTTTACAGGTAATGATATTGAAACTTTCATATAGGTTAGATTTTTTACTCCATGCATTTTTGCATTATCCATTTCTTGATTCATTTGGCCTTAGGATCGACCCCACTGAGTTGCGATACATAACCTTCTTTTTTGTTTAGAAGTGTTGTAATTCATGTGGTAGAGCTTATCATTCATGGGTTCCCTAGGTATAACCTTGTTCATAGTTTGACACCCATGATGAAGTACTTTCATAGGCTTGGGAGACCTATTTAGTCCCGACATGACTTTGTGTTGAAGCCTCATATCTTCTTCTCATTCATTTTCTGGCTAATACCTATGGGGCTCCCTCATTTATGTGTTGAGTTGTAATACAACATTGAATTTCAATGCTTGTGATTTTGAGACTAATGCCAGCTTCAAATTGATGTTGTTTAGCCTCTTTCTTATGCATTCTCATCGGTTTCTAGCCTTGCAATATTTGCCTTTGTGAATTGATACATGTATGCTTGGAGGAAACTTTCCCTCGAGTGTCCATATCTTGCACATGCTTCCTTGCATTAAGCATAGGTGTGTTCCTTGTGCTTGAAATTAGTTTTCTTACCCCGCGACACTTGTTTCCTCTGTGTATACTAGAATTATTTTATTATTTTTCAGGATTTCATAATATGAAAAAGACAAAAAAATCAAATAACAAAAAAAGAGCGTCAGAATGAGTCTTTTGTATCCATAATTGTAGCAGTTGAATTGCCTTTGAACAAAGCACAAATGATTTGAGTCAAGTCTCAATGGTTTGGGTTTAATATGGCTTTAGGAAATTGATCCAGTCACACATAGTTCTTACTCCTCCAGTTGGTTATTCTTCTAGTCACTATTGAGACTCTATTGTTGCCTCCTGCATCATAGACTTATGTCAGTCATCATTTTCAGTCCGAGCTGCCTAAGTCACATAACGTGTCATGTTCTTGTTCAAAGGAAGTTTAAACCCATGTAAGCCATTCTACAGAGTTCTTGGCTTTGCAAGTTGACCTTCTCGTGTGTCAAGTACATCTCAGAATCAGAAGTATCTTTGTCCTATACTCATGCTGGTATAGAAGGTCCCCGTTGACTTCCCATCAATGGGTTAATCTCTTATCGACTACAACAATTTTCTCTGAGATTTTAGCCTAGAGTCACACCCTAGCCCTATTAGAACAAATTCCTTGTCATCCACAATATTGTTCAAGATAGTTGTTCTAATAATTAAAATATGAACATGAGTTTTATTAATTATACTTGCATGCCTATAATAATTATTTATGTATTAATTGCTTTACAAATAACATACCTTCATGTAGGAATATCCTAAAGTATTAATGCAAATGTATGCCTTTTAATATTTGAGTTGCATGCAGTATTTTATTCTAATATACAATATTTTACTCGCAATTTAGTGCAATGATTTGGCAAATGTTCTTGCAATCCATCAATAAATGTTTTCCCTCTATTAATGTTTTTTTAACCTTTTAATTTCTTCTAATGCTTTGTCTCTCATAAAGCTCCAACCAATATATTTGTTGGCCCTTGACCAAGTTTTAGGAGATCCTTGGTCAAGTTTGACCTATTTTGGGACTTCGATAGCCTGTCGAAGGAGGAGTGCAAGATGAAGGAGAGATTGCGGGATCTCGGCCCCTTTTTGGGTCCTTTTTGGGATTTGGGATTATGTAACGGGTATGGGATGTCGGCCCATGGGTTTACCCATGTTTAGGCCTAGTTTGTATGTATAAATAGATACTAAATCAATGTAGTGAGTATGAATGGCTAAGTGCTAGATCTATGAGATTGAAGGATTGTAAGTGCTCTGTGCATACTGTGTGAGACTTGCAGAGCTATGTGCAAGTAATTGTAAGAAGGCTTGGTGCTTTACCTAGCTCGAAGAAGGAGGATCTGGTGGAGTGCACGCAGATCTCCTGTCTTCTGCGGAGTAGGATTTTGATGCTATGTGCCTGGAAGAAGCTTGACAAAGATAATAATGAAGAAGAGTTGGTGGACGTAGCCCCAGGGTGGGGGTGAACCACATATATGTTGTGTTGCTCTGCTTTGTGCAATGTGTTGATGTGTTTATGTCTTTAATTGCTAAGTGCTTTGATATAGATAGATAGATATGTTTATTCTTTGTGCTAATGATGTATATGGATGTTAGATCTAACTTATATGAATGTGCTAGTGCCTGAATCTGTTAGATATAACCTACTTCTCTATGATAAGTGCTTAGATACATCAGATCTGAATGAATGATGCGATGATCTGTTTTATCTGCGTAGTAGATAGTGGTTAAATATTGATGAACTGTCGGTGCTAAGTGCTCTTTTAAGTATTACAATCACAGATCTGTGTCCCAGCTAAGGTTGTAGACACCCAAGTCTTGCAACTATCCCTACCTCTACCTCGGGTGAGACTTCATCTGCTTCACAGGTGTTGCCGAAAGGGTTGGTAGTTAGGGTTTTGTTGGTGTGTTGTTGTAGCGTTGAACCCTGGGTCTGCCCCTGTTCCAACAAATGGTTTCGTTGTCGGGACCTGAAACTGTGATTGCTGGGAACTAAGGAAGAAGAAGCTTTGTGCAAAGATCTGACCTGAAACTGTGATTGCTAGGAACTAAGGAAGAAGAAGCTTTGTGCAAAGATCTGACCTAAAACTATGATTACTAGGAATTGAGAAAGAGGAAGATTTGTGCAAAGATCTGATCTGAAATTGTGAAATCTCTGTGCGTAGATCTGATCTGAAATTGTGAAATCTCTGTGCGTAGATCTGTCGCCCTAGTGTGCAGTATGTTGAGAAACTGAGAGGGGGGGGGTGAATCAGTTGTTCCCATGATTAAACAATTATGCTTCTTTTAAAATATTTATAAGGCACTCAATGATGATCACAATGATGTAGGGAAATGAACAATGGCATATTCGGCATCAGTCACATATATGAGAAACACAGAGACAGATATTTCCCGAGGAAACACATACAGGGTAAAAGCCTCTTCTTCTTTATATGATAAGTATTATTTACATTCTTTACATTATCATACATTTGAGCACCAACTCATTGTGAGGCTACAACCTCTGTTTTGCAAGCTGCAACTTGCTGAGAGCACCAACTCTTTATTTTTCTCTAGCACCCACTAGAAGGAAGCACCAACTCCCTGGTTTCTCTAGCACCAACTAGAAGGAAGAACCAACTAGAAGGAAGCACCAACTCCCTGTGTTCAATCTCCCACTTGAACCTCTGAGGACACCAGTCCTCCCTAGCACCTCCCAACCTCCCTGGATTATCAATATGAAATACTGAAACCTATTACAGTGATATAGTGTTCAATAACAACTTACCAGTCTCATCACTATTCTGCAAGATTTTGCTACTCAGACTTCCTCGCTGTCTTCCAGGATGCATTCGCTGCCCATTCTGTTCTTCTGCTTTTATGCTCTGTGCGTCATGTCCATTCGCTGCACAGTTCTTCTTCTTTTCTTTTCAGTTGCTGTACTCTGATCCTTCTGCATGCCTGAATCACCTTCAACAACATCCACAACAACTCCAACAACAACAACAACCCCATCTGTTCTCTGTACTGTGTATTTATAGCTTTTGTGCACCTTGTGCATGTAATGCGTGCAATGCCTCTGCATACTCACACCACGCCGATATCCTCCACAACTCGAGTGCTCTGTCTGATCATCATCGTGACTCTTCAGCTTCTCTAGCCATTTTTCCACTTGTTCAACATCACTGTATGTTATGCTGAGATTCCTCAGCCTGTCTGGCAGTTGAGACTCTTCGTCTTCTCTATGGCAATCGAGCTCACCTTCTCTGTTCCAGTTACAAGCTTCAATGCTCATCCATCTGTCAATCACCTCCATGAGCATCTTCATCCCTCTTGAAGATTTCCAGAGACTCTTCATCTCCTCTGTCAATCACCCCTAAGTGTCTTCGAGTCTTCTGGCAGACACCATTAGTGGTTCTGGCAGTTACACTATGATGTGAAATAGTATCCCTCCGATTATGCTCAGATTCATCTGCACCGTTGGATTAGCTGTGATTTATGCGTTTCACACTTTCGCAATTCAGAGATTCTACAATGAGACATCTCGACTCTTCATGTTGCGAGCTCCGAAAAGGAGCTTGGTTGCTGTAGCTCCCTCCTCTATGTGACCACAGGCGGTGACCACTGATTATAGCGATATTTCACCTTTTCGGTATTTCAGCATTCGCATGATCCTGTGTTTTGACACTCCCAGACGCGATCCCCGAAATTCTAAGGCAGAGCTTATCTGCACTAGGTCCTTCCTCCACATGACCATGGCTATGACCAAGCGCTTATGCATAAAGCGCTTTCACGATTTCGCATTTCGTGAATCTGGAGATGAGGTATCTCGACTCTCCAAGTCGCGATCCCCAAAATGCTAAAAAGAAGCTTATCTGAACTGACTCCTTCCCTTCTCATGACCACCGACGGTGACCATAGGCTGTGCCAAAAGGTGCTTCACTATTTTATAAACTTCATCTGATCGATGGTTGAAATCTCCATAGATCTGATGGTCCAGATCTTATTGCGATCTCGCATCTCGCGAGTTTCCACACCATGCTCCGTTGACTCCAAGTTAGCGACTGTTCCAATGGTTCGACGGTCCAGATCTGATCTTGATTTGATGGCTGTGATTAAATCACGATTTCGCTTATCGCGATTTCAATGGTTATGTTTCTTGCCTCTCCAAGTCGTGAGTCGCGAAGCTCCGAGATGGAGCTGGATCAACGGTCTAGAATAAACCTCGAGATTGTTTCGCGATTTCACTGCTTCGCGATTTCGTCCACCTTCACGATTTCGCCGCTTCGTTGCGATTTCAACACTTCGCGATTTCACTGTCCTTGTCATCGCTGTTCTTTGTCATCGTTGATCTTTGCCATCACTTTTCTTTGCCATCGTTGATCTTTGCCATCGCTGATCTTTGTCATCGTTGATCTTTGCCATCGCTGATCTTTGCCATCGCTGTTCTTTCCATTAATGACAAGCTTACTCCCAACTGTAAACCTTCCAACACAGTACTATACCTAGTTTGTGAAGCTTTGTGCTAAATAAAAGAGGTCAGATCTAGAAGCTCTGTGCTCTGATAAAGGTAAGAATATTGAAAATTTCTAGATCTGAAAGCTTTGTGCTCTGTAGAAGTAAGATAAGTGGAGATTTTTGTTTTAAAAGTATGGATCTAGGTATGTTTGATAGATTATGTCCTAGCTTGAAAACTAGGGCACTAATAGATGAAAGAAGGTTTGATATGTATAGATCTAATAAGAATAGTGAAAGATATGTTATACATATGCATAGAAAGAATGTTTGGACTAACAAGTGGATGCAGGATTCTAGAAAGAAATGTTTGCAGGTTAGCTACCATGATCCTAGTGTGCAGTACAGGAAAGGCTGGGGATCATTTAAAAGAAAGAGAGGATTGACCCTCTATTACAGTTGCAGAAAACTAGGACATCTTGCTAAGGAATTCCCTGGGAGAAGACTTAGTTGTCTTTATTGCAAAGCTATGGACCATGAAGTATTTGATTTCCCTAGAATGATTAATAAGCTTGAAGGAATGAACACGAAACAAGAAAACCCTAAGGCAGATCCAGAAATGGCATAACCCCAGAAAGACTCAGAGAAGGTATTGCTACAGATAAAAGAAACCCTGAATGACCACCGACATGTCATCTTATCAGAGATATTCAAATAAAAAGAATGCCTTGAAGCAAGAATAAGAGACTACATTGACTGTGTTCTGGATGAGGAAACACAGGTGAATAACATGACAGAAAGAACTTGGGAAGCTATAGGGAGGCCTGCTATGATTCCTTAATTAGGAGGAATAGGACTATTCAAAGGAAAGCTGATAAACCTATGTGGAAATCTCACCCAGACACCTATGAATGTTAATGGGACTTCGACAGAGGAGGATTTTGAGATTGTTAAATTTATTGAGAACAATGCCCCATTTACCATGTTACTAGGAAAACCTTGGATTGAAAGAGATCATGCTAGAAGGAAGGAAGAAGAAGAAGTTCTAGAGCAGAAGAAACAAGAGTTAAAGGATTTCATGACTAGAAGAATTGCACACTTGATTGAAGAACAAAAGAACATATCAAAGCTATTTAACACCAGAGACCCGGATGTCAAAGTTGCAAGAACACTAGAAGACCCACAGAAGATTGAAGTACCTATTCCAGATAAAGAGGAAGTATCACCCTCGAATATTAGGAAAGAATCTCAACAACGTGAAGTTACTATGCCAAAAGAAGATAAGAATCATAATAGAAAAAGGAACTCTGAGATGAAGCTCACCAGAAAGAAGGCTAGAAAACTAAGTAAGAAGAGAGATAAGATTGAAAAGTTACAGAAGTTTCCCGAGGGAACTTCGTAGAAGGAAAATTTGCAAACTTGGAGCTTCATCGGGATAACAGAACAACGCCACATGGAATTTCGTCAGGGTGAAGCAATATAGCCATTGGGAACAATATAACCATTAGGCCGACCCTCCGAATGGGTAGAAAGGAATTTATGGTTTGCCACCAGATCGTTGGATCGCGCCATAATGGATAGAATAGAGTTAATGAAGGTTTCTCACTCGTTGCAAGAGATCCATTGCCAAGTTATCTATTTATCCCGTCACGCCATACACCGAGACCACTTTTGTTAACTGTGAATCTGAGCCTGCAGACTCGTTGATTTTACATAGTGATCATTGCGCTATTGTCCTCTATCCCATTGCAGTGTCTAAGTTACTCCTTGAATCCGAAGATTTCCAACCCCAAGCGTGTATGTCGGACGAGTTGACCGCTGCAGAGAAAGTTTTCGAAGAAGTTCTCATCGACCTCATGACTGAAAGATTCATGTCGATGTCTGCAGGTATACAAGATTCATCGACGAGAACGGTGCAAGCCTCTCCGTCAATTGCTCGTGGAGCCGGACGATCCCGACCATCAGCAGAAAAGAGAACGAAGCATAAAGATGACCTCACAAATGAAAAATTGATTCCAACCATATTGCCCGATTACATCTTGCCTCTGGCTGACACAGTGAATTGTGATAACGTACCAAGAGATTTCAAATACACCATAGTTACTGCGTACCTCCCGAAGGGGATACGTGCAGTTCGAGCAGAGAAGGATAAGATCATAGCATTGAAGTTCAATGACTTCAACCTCGGAGATCGCAAGATCTACGGTATGCTCACCCCGTACAAGTACCTAACCATAATGAAGGGAAGAATTCGAAGATCATCCCTCAGTTGTGGACAATGAACCTCGCACAATCCACCTTGTTGAATGTCATGAAGATCCCACACTTCGAAAGACACCAGGAAGTCAACGCTTGTATCAAGATGCTACTATCATGTTACCATGGTGACTAATTATGGCTAGACCACCACATTACAATTGACCCAACGCTGATCCACAGGATCACAAGATTGAGTATGCAAGGACCCGACCTGCAGGAATTTTATCTAGGAAAAGCCGCAGATCGCACACTCGCACAGAAGATCAAGGATACATATGGCGACGTTGAGAAGGGAACAAGAGGATACAAGGTAACTTCCATCTAGAGTGACGCAGTGCGCCTAGCATGTCAATTGATAGCTGGAAAGTTAGTAAAAAAGAATCGACCTACGCAGGTCACTGGCTTTTTCGTTGACCTTGCAGGGAAGTGCGCGGAAGACCTACAGATGAACTGGGCGAAGTACCTAGTTCACTAGTTGGAACTAGATTGTTGAGAAGCACAGGATCAAGGGTATGAATTTCAGTTCAGCTGGCTCCTAGTCCTCATTGCATTTGTTTCCTGGGAGATGCCAGAAGGAGCGACCTTCCCATACATCGAGCCGTTTGAACCGCTTGCCGCGAAGTTCGCTACCCTGTGGTATTCAACTGATATGAAAAAATAATGGCAATCAAATGTTGTGTTTCATACATACTACCTCCAGCTAAAGCGGGCCATCGAAGCCGAGCCTCACATGACTTCGAACACCTTACAAAGGTTCTGACCCCTGATGAAATTCAATGCAGATCGACACTTCATCTACATTATAGAGCGAGTAGTTGAACATCAAGAGAAACTCCAGTCATATTATAAGCTTACAAAAGAAGACCTTGAAGAAATCACTAAGGAATGGTCCGCTGACCTCCTTATCCCCGCCAACCCTGTAGAGATATATGATCTTGACAACCTAGAGGACACTCATAAAGAATAGAATCTACCCGGAACCAACAGACATAAGAAGACCGAGGAGGTCCAAAACTTAAGCAACACCTCAGGAAAGACTCCTTCAGTGTCACCTGATCGAGGGGGTGATGACGAAGTAGAAGCTGAACATAAGCCCAGAGAAGTAACACCACCCAGAGACGAGGTTGACCCCTTGAAGAAGAGGAAGGTTTCCCCCCTAAAACCTTCTTCTTGGAAGAAATAGAAAGCCGCCATGACCAATATGCATACTGTCCTCACCTCTGATGATTTTGACTTCATCATAGCAGCCCTGAACGACGCTTCACTGGAAATAGCAGAGAAACAAGGAGCGAAGCAGGAGGAAATGTATGATAGAATTGAAATCGAACTCCGAGGGGTACAACAGGCCCTTTAGTCCAGCTGCGTAGTCTCCACCCCCTTCCATCGGGAGAACCAGAGTTGGGAGATGAGCCAACCCAAGTCCACCGACTAGCTAATACGGTCGAATCTTGCCTTCAACGAGCACAAGAAGAAAGAGAACAATCCACCCAGGCCTTGAAGCAAGTGCAAGGAGTACTTGTAGAGCAGTGCCGAGCTGCAGAACAGGAGAAGATTGATCTCTAAGAAAAGTTTGATGAAGAAAAATCACAGATACAACAAGGAAAAGAACAGTTGCTCGCGGAGCAACTCGAAGTGAAATAAGCGGTCAACAGATCACTTCACTCTATGATAGTCGTAGAAATAAAGGCAGAAGATCGAGTCACGCAGCAAGTAGAGAATCTCGCAGAAGCTATCCAACAGCTACAACAAGACATAGTAGACTTAGAGATCCGCGTAGTGCCCGAGACTCCACATGATGTAAGGGATCAAAGAGAAGAAACTTCTTGAAGCACAATAAAATCCTTTTCTATGGAATGTAAGCAACTTATTGATCTCAGTGCCCAGACCTACGAGCAACTCACTGAGAATCCATAACTGAAGGCACTGAAGTCGCAACTCCAAGAGGCAAAGTATCAAGCCAAAATGATACAAGTGCAGCTGAAGCCCCTGTCAGCTGTGGAAATACTGAAGCGATCCCAAGAGCAACGCACCGCCCAACAACAGATCCACACTATCCAGAGTAGAGTTATGGAAGTAACTTAGAGGCTCCAACCTGTACAAGATAAATCATACCAATTGTTCACAGAGGTCGAAGGCCGAGGAACAGAACTCGAGCAACTTGTCACTGCAGCTGAACAACGCCTGGAGGGACCTGTGAGCGAGGTAGTCATCCAAGAGTTCGCTGCACAAGAGGCCAAGGCATAGAAAAAAGTTGAAGCAGCTCGAGCCACGCTCGAGGCTTTTGAAGCAGAATTACCTAGATCAGAGAGACTCAGGATGAGTCAAAGGTGAGTGTCGGGGGCCTGTTGGCCCTTGACCAAGTTTTGGGAGATCCTTGGTCAAGTTTGACCTATTTTGGGACTTCGACAGCCTGTCGAAGGAGGATCGCAAGACGAAGTAGAGATCTCAGGATCTTGACCCCTTTTTGGGCCCTTTTTGGGATTTGGGATTATGTAACGGGTATGGGATGTCGGCCCATGGGTTTACCCATGTTTAGGCCTAGTTTGTATGTATAAATAGATACTAAATCAATGTAGTGAGTACAAATGAATAAGTGCTAGATCTATGAGATTGAAGGATTGTAAGTGCTCTGTGCATACTGTGTGAGACTTGCAGAGCTATGTGCAAGTAATTGTAAGAAGGCTTGGTGCTTTACCCTAGCTCAAAGAAGGAGGATTTGGCACAGTGCGCGTAGATCTCCTGTCTTCTGCAGAGTAGGATTTTGATGCTATGTGCTTGTAAGAAGCTTGACAAAGATAATAATGAAGAAGAGTTGGTGGACGTAGCCCTAGGGTGGGGGTGAACCACATACATGTTGTGTTTCTCTGCTTTGTGCAATGTGTTGATGTGTTTATGTCTTTACTTGCTAAGTGCTTTGATATAGATAGACATATCTGTTTATGCTTTGTGATAATGATGTATATGGATGTTAGATCTGACTTATATGAATGTTCTAGTGCCTAAATTTGTTAGATCTAACCTACTTCTCTATGATAAGTGCTTAGATACATCAGATCTGAATAAATGATACGATGCTCTATTTTTATCTGTGGAGTAGATAGTGGTTAAATATTGATGAATTGTCGGTGCTAAGTGCTCTGTTAAGTATTACAATCACAGATCTGTGTCCCGGCTAAGGTTGCAGACACCTAAGTCCTGCAACCACCCCTGCCTCTACCTCGGGTGAGACTTCATTTGCTTCACAGGTGTTGCTGAAAGGACCGGTAGTTAGGGTTTTGTTGGTGCATTGTTGAAGCGTTGAATCTCGGGTCTGCCCCTGTGCCAACAATCTTGTTGCATTTAAATTATAAATTATGGATTTATGTATTGTTGTTATTTCATCACCAATTTTGTATCAACAAAATATTAGTTATATGATGTGAAGTACCAAGTTTCTATTGACAAAATATTACACTTATGATCTAGAATTTGTTTACTAGAAAATAACCACTTATGATTATCCATTAATGTGAAACATTCTCCATTTAAATCTTTAACCCCTTTCTTTTCTCTTTTTCCTTCTTCTATGCTTTCAACTTTCCATATAGGGGTGCATTAACATAAAGTGAATTGATGTACTCACTTGTAATGTAGAATGACTTTTTAACAACATACCCCTTTTCCATTCAGTGTTTTGGTCATATTGTTGCCTTACAAATGCATTTAATCCTTCATATGCCTTTTTAATAAAAACATCCATTCATTACTCAAAGCACCAACTAATTCAATACCATCCATTTTACAAACCTTTATATCGTATAACATATATGTATATATTTTATATATGTTTCTATCTTCTTGGTTTTTTAAGAAAAACCTCATGGCTAACTAAAGGGACGCTTCCCCACATTATTGGTGTAATGTCTCCAATAACTATATTGACTTGAGTTACATTCATTTAGATCAAGTTAATGCAAAATCGACCTGTATGTCCAAATAGATAGATATTTGCATACAATGAACCTGTATTGAACCATGAAAATCAAATATTCAGACTCGGTTTTAGAAGGAACAAAATAAATTAAGAAACAATTGAAAACAAGGTTCTATAGCATATACAATAATGGTAGCATAAAATTCATCTATAATGTGAATGATACTCAACTAAGCCAACTAAGGATGTTGACCACAATTCCAACACAAGGATTTATTTATAAAGTTGAGAATCATTTCTATTTTGTTGCAATGTGTTAAAAGTATTAGTTCTTTCATGAATGCCTAAGCACTGGAAAAAAAAGGAATCCATGGTGCCACTATTTAATGTTAATATCACCCTCAAATAATACACACCCAAAAAGCATCGCCCATGTGTTACTTTGCATCAAGAACCTGGATTTTGCAATTTGGTTACATTTCTCTTATCTCTTCGTGGTGTCCAACACTTTCACACTTATGTAAGCAATCTTCTATATAGTGTCAAGACATAATCATAACACTTTTCCCTACCTTTCCTTCAACATGGTAGAGCTTTTCAATTTCCAAGGTAACACACTTCCACTCAAGGGTGAGTGCAACAACATGGATGAAACATAGATATTTCTTTCTCTTGTAGACATGGTAGCAAAACTACCAGATAACAGACAAAAATAACTTATTTGTTTATTTTTATCTCCATATGTTTGATACTAATTAGTTCTTTCATATAATTCATGCTGTTGTTATTATGTATATGTTCATTGAACCTTGGGGACACTTTTGATGAGTTTCCGTTATAAACTTCAGAAATTCCCAAGTTAGCAACAGGTGAAACTAATTGTGAAAATGAGATGCTAGTTTTTGTGATGGGAATTTGCTTCCCAATATTACTACCAGATAATAGAAAAAAATAACTTCTTAGTTTATTTTTATCTCCATATGTTTGATACTAATTAGTTCTTTCATATCATTCATGTTGTTGTTATTATGTATATGTTCATTGAATCTTGGGGACACTCTTCATGAGTTTCAGTCATAAACTTAAAAAATTCCCAAGTTAGCAACATGTGAAACTAACTATGAAAATGAGATGCTAGTTTTTGTGATGGGAAATTGTTTCCCAATATTAATAATACCAGGGAATTGAGTATTGAACAAGGCCAATTGAGAATTTGAAGTTTCAGTTACAATGAAACATTTTCCAATTCTTTGCATTTCCAAGACGATGTGGTGGACAAGGGGTTGCAAACAAATGAGTAATATGTCTTCCTTGAAATTGATATTGTTGCCAACTATATCCCTTCCATAGACCAAATGGGTTATTCTTTACAAATTTAGGAATACCTTGCATTGATTCCAAACATTTCAGATAAGCAAGAGAAAAATCTCAAATTGCCAATGAGAAGCATGTACGTGATATTGGCAGGGAATGGGGCAAATCACATTTCCAACTTTATTTCTAAGCATGGCCAATTGTGAAGTGTCAACTATAAGGACATTTTTATACCATAGTTTCCTAGATATTCCCACACACTATCAAATACTTATAACATGCATGGAATACATTGCCTTCTTGGTTAATTTTCCTCATGGTACAATCCTCAATTGAAAAAGAAAGAATCTAACTAGAACTACGAATGCCTCCCAAAATGCGTTGTAGGAACAAATTATATAATCTTTCTATCTATGCAAAAGTGGCAATCAGAAACATTTTTTTTTCTCTTTTGAGAAGTATATTTGGCATCTCGGGGAACAACAAAACCTTAAACTTTAGCTTCTTTCTTGGTTTTCACCTTTCTCAAAATCCCATGGTACTATTTTCTTATCATCACTGCTCTCATCAGTCTCATTGCCTCCTTGTACCGCTTTGGCCTTTGGAAGTGTTGTGTTTACACTTGAGGGAACAAGAAATACTTCTTGGCACGAGTATTGTGAGGAAAATCCACAATCAGATTGCTTGAAAACCCATGACATAATGCAACAACAATGATCATTTCAAGATGAGATGAATTTTCAAGATATAATTGCAATACAACTTGTGCTCCTCTTGATAAACATCTATAAAGTGTTCCAAAGAAATCCTTCAATCTCAATCTTGGTTCATTGCACAACTTGTCAACATTGCAAAACCACTAAATAGTTGAGATATTGATAACACCATCTACCGTTCCTAGCTGCAAGCACAAGCCCTAGCCAATGTATGATAGTAATAGACCACCATCTCAGAAGTTTCAGTTGAATTCCACACACACAAACAAATTTTCGAATAAATTCCAACATGTATTAAATATTTATAACAAGAACATGCATGTATTAGAAGTAAATGGTACTATGCAATCTATCAAAATGGTATATATAAATTTGAATACATGATATAAATGAAACAATAAGCTCGTAGGAAAAAATATTTAGTATTAAAATAGCGAATCACCAACAATGTGCAACATTATAACCCAAGTAATAAGAAAAATGAATAACTTATATATTGTGAAGATTGAATACCAAGAAACTAACTGAGACAGAGCAATTTTCCACCCAAACGTAGGTAGTCCTTTGTGGACACCATCCCCTAGCCAGGCTATGATACCACCAAGACGAAGAAGAATGATGCAAAATTCTCAGGGAAGTCTCTCCATGTTAGGTGTTGAGTTCTTGTAGACATAATAGTTGTTTGGTACCCACAATACCTACACCACACAACACAAGGATAGTTCTTTCTTCTCTACTTAGCACTACCTCAAATTCCCTCCCTCTAATGCTCTTCAATGTGGGCATAGAAAGGTCCTAGATGTCGTCCATTAACTCTAGTGTAATTTTTCTTAGTTCTTAGTTCTTGGCTTCCTTTCATGGTTGTTCCATCACATAGTATGGTAGCCTTCGTTTTCCAAGAAAAAAATCTCCTTTCATCTCTTCTCTCTTCTCCAAAAATCAGCTCTCTATTTCCATTTGGATTTCTCTTCTTTGCATGAGTGAAAGATGGAAAACAAGAGTCCTAAACCAAATTCTTTTCATGTTGGACAACTTTCCAAAAATGTAGGAGGTGGTGGCTTAAATCTAGGACTTGAATTCATCCACTCCCCTTTTCCCCAATTTAGACTATAGGTTAGGCTCAATAGAGTGAAGGTTAATGACAACATGAGTATAAAAATGACATAGTATTCTAGGCATGTAGAATTCCCTCAGACCTCCTCACCTTTCCCCTTTTGTGGTATCATATCCCCTTTAGGTTCTCATTCTCAATCGATCTTGGTACTTTTATTAACTACAAAATAGAAATGTTTAAAAGTATTCAAAATTACCATGGTATGTTTACCTCATGGTGTAAATAGGACATAGTAATAAAATATCTATGCAAAGGATTTAAATATATACAAGATCGAGTTCAAATCATTCCAAAGGGTTGAAATCAGGGCATTACAATTGGATGACATCTATAGTAAACCCATCGACATAGACTAGTGTACCTCATCCAGGGGATTTGATTAGGGTACCTACTGACATAGAACTAGCCAAATGCCCAACAACATTGACAATAATTTTAGTTGAACTAATCCATTAAACTATCTATGTTTCTATATATATTTTAGCACCTTGTTTTAATTTGCATTTATACAATTTTATCTTTGCTTTAAAATATTCAATGTTTTGTTTTATACTAAGTTTTAATTTAAACTATTATTTTTTTATTACGTTTAACTATTCTTTTACACTGTGTTTAAATTAAAATATTAATATTAAAAATAACTTACAAAATTTGACCAAAATCCATTGTTAATTTTCCCTTCCATTTCTCCCAAAGTAGACTAGTGAACACAAGATAGAGCATACAAATGCAAGTTTGGTTTGGTGTCATTTCTCCCAAACAAGACTAGTTGAACACAATATTGAGCTCATAAGTGCAAATTCAGTTTGGTGCCACAAATGAATGGGATAGAGGATTTGCCAGGAAGCATTTTTCACTAGGAGTTTGGCCAAATTTGTCAAGTTGGGGCCATTATTAGGTGGAACACTGAATTTTCTCCAGTTATCAAGGTCAGAAGAGGGAAAATTTGATGTTTTGGTGACACAAGGGTTTTAGAAATTAATTTCTACTTGTCATTTCACCGCAGATTTCATTTCATTGTCCAGTAATTGGAAAAATTGGGGATTGTAGGGCTTTATTCTAGTTTGGCCAGTCATACCAAATACTATTAAAATAGTTGCAATTGTGTATAAGTGAGGTTCCATTGAAGCCATCATGTAGAGAACAACAACTTCTAAATAGGAGAAATATCAAAGAGAAATTAGAGATGAAGAGCACATCTTAGGCGAATGCAGAGGTATGTTTTATTTACAACCTTGTAAGCATTTTTTAATGCTTTACATTTTTAGGTTTGCATTAAAAGTCAATGAGTGATGGATTCGATGCTTCATGCACATACTAGTCGAGTAGTCACACTTTATTACAGAGATAGATTTAGTCTTGTATGTTCGAGTACATCATCGTCATTTAATTTTTTTTTTCTCATGTGGTGATTAAACCATCACTTCTACTACTGCCATCACTTCCTATGTATATCACAGTCCAATAACAATTCCAAATATAAATATGGAAAACCAAATATTTTATCAAATCCACTTGTACTGGATATATCATCACATTTCTCTTTTAAGGGACCATGATTAATAGTTTGATAGAGCTTGCATTGTTGATATAATAATTCTCGCAACAAAATGATACATAACAATTTTTTTCTTTTATTTTTTCTAAAAATGTGGTGATTGCATTTTGTATACAAATCCCCCAACTTGAGAATGAAAAGATTTTAATTTAGAGATGGAAATTGCATAACTCAAGCACCATCACTCAATNAACTTTTTGTACATTTATTTGTATTATAGGTAGGTCTGATTTAACGTCCCCTAGCTCAACTGAGGTGGATTACAGTGTGGAATACCCATAAAAATGAAATTTCTTCTATCTAATTAATTTCTTGTAGCCTCCATCTACAAATTTCACACATATATTTAATTGTTGTCTGTTATTATTAATTACATGCATCTAAAACATTCTAAATTAGACATGAAATGCAGCTAAGTAACTCAACACAATGACATATAATCTTTCTCATAGACAAAGTTCATGCACAACAATTTAAAAATATAAATTAATACAATAACAATTAAAAACACTTACCTTTTAACAATAGTTGTGCAACCAGTTGCTTGGGATGGACATTCCACCCAAACATAGACTTGTTGTTCCAAATCTCAACAGCAAGGCACCCCCGAGATGGGGCTAGAAATCCATGAAAGAGGGTGGTCTCTCACTATCCACTCACAACTCAGAAATCCCACAACTCACTTGTTGACTCACAAAATCGCAAAATAGCCACTAGCCTGAAAATAGTTGCAAGGCATAATTTACAATTTTTATTATCTATGATATATTAAATATAACTATAGGTGGGACCCCCTAGGGAGAAAGAAAGGATGTTTAATTTCAACTATCTTCGGAATTGAATGTCACAATTCTGTTGAAATGGTCTCATTTACTATCTTCCTTCTTCATTTGGTTGCACGGCAAGAAAAAAAGGTTATGTTCATAAAAAATTCAAAAGAGCCTCTGTATTATACACATTCCATTCATAAAATGCAATTTATGCTTATACATGAAGATTATGAGGCATTGAAACTTTCTCTTTTACTTATAACTGTTATGTCTCAACACTCATTTATCACAAAGTTTGAGTTCTCATTACATGATATATCTTAAAAAAAAAGGGGGGAACGTTCATTTATGCATATTCATTTCATGCAAATAAGGTATAATGATATAGTTTGACATATAGAAAAGACTTTATATAGCTCCAAGGGCCATCACATACATACAAGAAGTGTTGGTTTTATATATGAAAAGGTGGTGCATTACAATTGAAGGGTGGAAGTTTTCAATGCATATTGCATATGATATATTAAATGAATTGGACATTGATACTATATAGCGCTTGCCATCGATTAAAACTTGCGTTGCATCATTCAGATTGGAATATTTGTATATTGTACATCCATTATTTGCATTGAATGTGGTTTTAAATGAAAGCTTGGATATTGAGGCTCGATGTGAAGTTTGAGCCATCGTTTGAGCTGGTTGTTTTATATGTTTGTTGACATGATAATATAGGACAAGATTGCTCATATACCTGGCATATTCTTGATTTGTGATTTGTTATGGTGGATAGTGAAAGTATGATATGGATTAAACAATTAATTATTGGCAAATTTTGAGGAATGTGACGCCACATGCATTCAATGCATGAGACATGGGTATTTACTACTGAGGTATACCACCTTGTGTTGGGGTTTTGGGATTTCATTTTGATTTCGAGTTGATTGAGTAGCATCATGGTTCCAAATATTAACTGTAGCAGTTTTGTTAACTGAGAAGTTTGTTTTTCAGAAATGTTTGAGTTCCAAGGAAAGGTATGGCTATTCTAGTTCGTACCCATCAAATACATTTTATTTTTGCAGTAATAGTTTTTGGAATAGAACTACTTGACTCATAAATGTGTATGCTTGTTTTTTTGAACTCATTTTGTTGCTCCTAAAGAAAATGTTCCTTGTTTTATCGCTCTGGTCTAAACCCTCACTCTGAAAACTATTACCTTCGAGTCTCGATTGTGTGAACTCATTGTAAATGGATTGGTGTAGCTTCTTTCATATTCTTTTTCATAAAAATACAAGCTTTGTAGCAACCTCCTTTTCACTTGTTAATACTCAAAGTCTTGAACTCAAAAATGGGAAATGACTTGTGGGTTACTTTCTACATGCATTTCGTTTTTTGTTTTGTCTTCCAAAGGACATCCTATAATTCTACTCAACCGTGCATTGTAAAGAGTTTCCATGAACATTATCTTGTCATCAGATTTTTTTTTGTATTTGAAACCCCACTGCTGGCACCATAACTCTGATATTGAGGAATTATTTGGTCATTTTATTCCTTGATAAACCCTCGGTATTTAGGTCTTGTACATAACAAAAGAATGTATTATTTTAAACTCAAATTTGTGAGGGTTTTTGCATGACTGTCTATCCCGATACCTCTGCATTCCTTACACAAAAAAAATTGTTAAGTGTCTGGGCAAGGTTGATATATATTGTGGGACAAATAAAAGGGTAATGCTACCTAGTTTTCAAACCCTCATTCAATGAGATATATAACTACATTCAATGATTTTATACAACTGCAATATGAGCTATATATTCAAATATTTTAGGGCCCTTTCACTTGGTTCGATTGAAGAAACATTTGAAGAAAGGATTCAAACCTTTGTATTATATTATATGGTTTGTTGGAAACAATGAAGTACCATGAAAATTATGCCATATAGTTTTGGGTCTTGAAATAATGGCATCAATTTTATTGGCACGTTTTAGTTGTTTAACCCTTGTTATATGTTATTTGATGATCCTTCAATGTTATGATAGAAAAATTCTATGTATATATTAAGTTGTCTGTAAATAAAGAGTTTTTTTGGAGATCTAGTCATTGGTTATGATGCATACTTGTTTGAATTGGAATGAGAATATGATTGCGATGTCTGAGAATTAGTAAATTTTTTTATTTCTACATACATGGTAAAATCCCTCATAATTTCACTTTTCATTCATCATTCCTTAATTTCCCATATATATCATTTAAAAAACTCATATCCCCCCCCTGTTGTATGAAATAAAAAATGTTTTTCTATCAGTTTGGAAATGATATTTTGACAACAAGAATATATTTTCATTGATTAGAATTATGAGGACAAAATCTGAAAAATGATATATTTCAAGATGATTGTTCTTTAATGAACTCTATTTTGGACGAAGTCATATATTTTGGAAAATAATTGATTGTTCATTTTGTTTCAGGGCCAATCCCCTTCATACTTTCATTTTACATTAATTGTTTCTGGTTCCAAGATACCATATTCATTTTTAGTTCCTATATTCCTCCATAATACATGAACAAATCCAAAGGTTTATTTGGACATGCACAATGAATATTCTAGCAATTAACGAGGATGTGATTGACATGGAATTCGTTAGATGATTATTGAAAGACATTGGAAAATTGGAAGATGGTTGATGATTGATGTTTTTCTAAACATGTAACTGTTGGGCGAAGGCCCATTTTTGGGAAAAGGCCATTTTTGGAGAGAAAAGCATGAAGTGGAAAGACAAGACAACTGGAAGGAAAAGCAACAGATGTGAAGGAAGCATGCGAGGCACACATGAAAGGGAGACCTAACTACATTAGGGTTAGGGTTTTTGCATGATATTGTAATTGATGATAAGCCAAGAATATGTATAATTAGTACCTAGGAGGTCTAGGGAGGGAGAGACAAAAAAAGATAGAGAGAAGAGTGAGAAAGGCTAAAACTGTACCATTCTATACACTGATGAGCTAGAGAAGAGTAGAGAAAATCAATCCCAAGGGTTAGATCACAGGCTGAGGATCCTAGTGTGATCTAGTTAGCCTCACAAGGATCGAGGAGCTTGTTAAGATTGTAATATGCAAGTCTGTAAACGCGCGTGACACGATATATTGATGAGACATAATAAAATATCTTGAGAGCCAAATCTTTGTGGACATAGCCCAGGAGAGGGTGAACCATGATAGAACATGTGTTATGTGACTGGATGTGATGCATCTCCATTATTGTTAATGATTCAATGCTAGATAAATGAATGAATGAACTAGTTAGATATGATATTTCACATGCATGAGTAAGAGTGACTGATTAATTAAGATGTTAGACTAAATAAATGAAGATCACAAGGTACAACCACAGATCCCCACTTATTCCCAGGATGCAAGCGTCTGAGTATTGCATCCACCCAAAGAACTATCTCAGGTGAGACTGTGCAGTGCACCCTGTGTACTGCGCTGCCTTTTGGTTTACCAGGGGGGCGATAGTTTTAGAGGGATTTTCCTGGAATTTGGTTAAATATGAGCCTAGGTCAACTTATGAAAGCAAGGTAAGATCAAAGTAGATAAAGTAGTTAACCAACAAATGGTTCCATTTCTGGTTGGAACAAAATGGGATTGAATGAATAAGATCTGTTGAATAAGCGTAAAAAGAATGTCAAATCTGGCAACAAAACGTTAAAAGAATGAGAATATAAAAGGGGATGTTAAGGTCGTGGAACCCAACGAAGGCAGAGATCGAGAGTTGGTTGAAAACAAAGGAGTTGGAGTTTGTGTAGAAAGATAACATAAACCCGAAGTTAACACCGTGCAAATATTTGGACAAGTACGTATTCAACGACTTGCATGAAGTATCTTTCTGTGATTTCCTACATGTGTTGAAGGAGTGGATATTGAGGTTGAAAGACAACCATCCTACAAATAATATCATACAGCTAGAGTGGAATCATGTGGAGATCACATAGTTACAACATGTTGACAATAAATTTACACAAGCAATAGATTTCTAGTTAGACAACATTGTTGCAGGATTTATCACAGAATTTGTAGTAGATACTGTGAAGTCTTACAACACAGTAGAGCAAGAGTTCCCAAAGGGACCTCGAGGTAGGTATATTAGATCGCTAAATACTTCCATTGAGATATTACTATATAACAAAGGTGTAATGACAATGGCCCCAGACAACTAAACTTCCCTGCGTGCATGGGGGAAGGGGGAAGCACTGACAAGAGACAAAGAAATGGATAGAGGAAAGGAGGAGGCCTTGGATCCAATCATGATGGAGGAATACCAGATCAAGATGATCATGACAACAACTGAAAGAATGCGCAGTGGAGTACCCTAACAATATAAGATGAACAACAAGAAGAGAGCCATAACCGTGAGGGAAGGCTTGGAAAGTGATGAAGAAGAGGTAGAGGATCTCCAGGCTATGGAGTAGATTGAGTAAATTATGTGCGCGGAATATGAAAGGAAGACAAGAGGTCCAAGAGCAGGAACAAAAGGCAACACTCCTATCCATATCAATGTCAGTGTGGAACCCATAAACCCATGTGCGACTAATACACCAATAAGAACACCACCATTTAGACAACCTAATTTCAAAAGGAGGACAATACGAAGTACATCTAGTCAAGGAGAAACAATTGGAGGATCCATTTCAGGAAGTGGTAGCCAAGTATCTACACCGCGTGGAGGTAGTAGTTCAACATTCAAGATGGTAGGACATGATCCCACCATCAAATTACCATAATTCAAGGGAGAGGCGTCGGAGGACCCTGAGACACACTTGTTCATTTGTGAAAATATCTGGGAAGCAAAACAGATCACATATGAGGACACTAAACTTGCGCAGTTAGCTATCACTCTAAGAGACCGCGCACTGGATTGGTACATGATCTTAGCTGCAAACGGTCCACTAGAGACAACTAGAATGATTGTGGATATCAAGAAGCTATTGATAAATGAATTCCAAAAGCCTATCTCAGAGGATCAATACATGAATGAGATGATATAGATCAGACATAAACCAGGAGAATATGTGTGGGAGATTGACCAAAGATTCAAACAATTGAAGGGAAAGCTAAAGTATGCCATGACATACATGCAACATAGGCATTTGTTTGTCAACTCACTACTACCACATTTGAAATACCCTTTGAGAAAACAAAAGTTTTAGACCTAGGCAGAGGCTGTAACATCCCCAGCCACCCACAGGCTGGGGCATGCTACCTGCAAGCCCACCCTTGGACTTATTTCTCTTACCGATACCTTTTTAAAAATTAAGGATGCATAAAATAAAAGACTTTAATGACATGCACAACAATATCCAACAAGCATGCATAATCTAAGATTTAGTTAAATGATAATTAAAATACACACCAGAATACATTCATACACAGATAATAATATCACAACATAGATCACTTATCTTTATAAAAAGGTGACACCAACTGGCTGTAGACCAAGGATGTTCCACCCAACCGTAGACACCACTGCTTCAAATCGCAATAGTAGTGTCACCCCCGAGCCAGGGCTATGAATCCATAAGGATGGTTTTAGAGTGTACTTGGGTTCCCAAAACAGTCAGCTCTCAATCTCTCACAGGTTTCCCAACACCCACAACAATCCAAGTACCCAACTCTCTTCTACCCAGACTGTACTACCCAAGAGAATGGACCTCCACCCTTCTTTGCAATGCAGTCCCTCATGCAGTCCTTCTCCTTTTTCCAGGGCCTCCAGAACAGTTGGTCCAAAATCTCAATGCTGGAACTCTCAGGACTCATAGTTGTGAGAAAAATAGGGCACATGCCAATGCATCATAGACATGCAGGCCCTAGGTCATGGCTGGATTGCACCAGCGACCATTACAACCAACTATCTCATGGCTAATTCTTCATTAGTTTGGTTCCCTTTCCCAAGCCAAGATGCAGATGAGGATGGATCAATGAATGGGTAGGTGAGTGCATGAAAGTGCGTGAGGTAAATGAATGGGCGTACAAGAAATCCACGAACAAGCCATCAGTCGAACAAGATGTTAGTCAAATGAGCCATCAGTTGAACCCCCCCATCAGACCAGAGGCGGGTTTAAGTAACTTCGGGGGGAATCAAGAACCTCCTGGACTTCCCCAAGAAGCTCACGTAACTGATCCCCTCCCTTAGAACAAAGGGGTAATTAAAATAGGAATAAACACTTAGCCCCTCGAGCCCCCTCTCTTATGGAATCATAGCCCCCTATAACTCTAGTCCGTGTTCGTCTAGCAACCAATAATGTATTCATTATTAATAATGATAAAAACATTACATGTCTTGGGCACACTGGCCTTTTAATAATTGTTTGGGCACTCTGGCCTCTCAACATTGTAACAATACATTATTTAAAATGGGGGTTCAAAACCCGGGGTGTGACATCCCCTCCCCCTTATTTTGGCACTGTCCTCAGTGCATATACAAAATAGAGATCAAAATCTAAAATTTATTCAAAAAGTTGTGGGTACTTTGCCTGCATGGCATCTTCATGCTCCCAAGTAGCATCTTCAGGACTGTAGCAGGTCCACTGAACTTTTACCAGCTCTATAACTCGATTCTAGAGCATTTTTACCTTTCTGTTCAATACCCGTACTAGCTGAACCTGAAAGTCTCCCTTCATCTCTACCTGAATCAGATGTCAATCAATAACATGGTTAGGATCATGTACATATTATTTAGTAAATATACATGAAATACATTATGCACATTCATGGAAGCAGGTAATGCAAGCATGTATGCAACTGGTCCTATTCTGTCCAATATTTCAATTGGACCACAGAATCTGTCTGCCAACTTTGTACAACTACCCAATTTCAATGATCTTTTCTTGGGCTTCACTTTCAAAAGTACATGCTCCCCTACTTTAAATTCTCTAGTTGTCATGTTCTTGTCTGCATAAAATTTCTGTCTATCCTGAGTTGCCTTTAAATCCTGCTTGATCTTGACCACCTGGTCTTCCATGTCATTGAGAAACTATGGCCCAAGTACCACTCTATCTTCTAGGTTGTCCCAGCTTACTGGAGTATCGCATTTCCTACCATACAAGGCTTCAAATGGGCTCATTCTCAATGAAGCTTGATACCCATTATTATATGCAAACTCAACCAAGTGTAAGCAATCTTCCCACTTAGATGGCTTATCTATCACATACATTCTCATCATGTCTTCAATTATTCGATTGACCCTCTCAGTTTTCCCATCTGTCTGGGGATGATATGTTGTGCTAAAGTTTAGATTTGTGCCAAATCCTTTAAACAACCCCCTCCAGAAATTGGAGGTAAAATTTGTATCTATGTCCAAGACAATTGTCCTAGGTATCCCATGCAACCTAACAATTTCCTTCATGAAAATTTCTTCAATATTAGCCACTGTATGCATTGTCTTTAGAGGCACAAAATGAGCAACCTTTGTTAATTTGTCAACCACCACCATGATTGAATCATGTTGCTTATTTGTTCTGGGTAATCCTGTGATAAAATCCATGGTGATCACTTCCCATTTCTTCTCGGGGATTGGAAATGGCTGCAGCAACCTGCTGGGTGCCTATGCTCAGCCTTCACCTTCTGACATTCCATACATTGAGCGATGTAATCCGCAACATCCTTCTTCATTCCTGACAAAAAGAACTAGCTTATTACTGCTGTAATTGTTTTCTGGTAACCAGGATGTCCAGCATAAGGAACATCATGCATTTCCTTCAGTACCAAATTCCTCAGTTCTTCGGAACTAGGAACATAGGTTCAGTTTTTATGCATGACTAATCCATCTTCCTTTATATCATACCCCTTTATTTTCTATTGTACATATCATTGCTGTAAGTTTTCCTTTACTTGTAGGTAATGATGATCTATAACAAGATCATCTAAAATTCTGCTCTTCAAGTTTGACTGATGCATACTGATAGCAGTAGCATGCATGAGATGCACTCTTCTACTAAGTGCATCGACAACTTTATTCTCCTTTCCCTTGATATCTTTGATATCGAAGTCATATTCACTTAGAAATTCCAGCCATCTTGTTTGCCTAGCATTCAAGGTCGGCTGTTCAAAAAGATACTTCATGCCAATGTGGTCTATCCTTAATTCGAATTTCTTCCCCATGAGATAATGCCTCCACATCCTCAAGGCGTGAACAATGGCAACAAGTTCCAGGTCATAGGTGGCATAGTTTCTCTCATGTTCCTTAATATTTCTGGACTCATATCCAATGAAATGTCCATTTTGCATGAGGAATCCCCCAAGTCCTTCCTTACATGCGTCTGTACATACCACAAAACTTTCATTTGGGTCAACAATCTTTAACATAGGTGCACTAGTAAGTAGTTCCTTCAACAGATTATAATTATTTTCACACTTGATTGTCCATTCAAATTTAGTTCCCTTATTTTGCAAAGAAGTGATGGGATGAACAATCTTAGAGAACCCTACTATGAACCTTCTGCAGTAGCCAACTAATCCCATAAAAGATCTGACGTCTGACACATTTCTAGGTGTTGGCCATCCTCTAACGGCTTCGATCTTCTCTGGGTCTACTGCTATGCCCTGGTCTAAAATAATGTGTCTCAAGTAATGGATCTGCTTTTGATAGAAAGAACACTTACTCAACTTGGCATACAACTGATGTTCTCGTAGTACTTGCAATATCAGTCTTAAGTGATGTTGATGCTCCTCTTCAAACTTAAAATAGATAAGTATGTCATCTAAGAATACTATGACAAACCTATCCAAATAATTTCTAAATATGCCATTCATTAAGCACATGAAGACAACTGGTGCATTGGTCAGTCCAAATGGCACCATTACAAATTCATAATGCCCATACCTGGTCCTAAAGGCTGTCTTATGAATGTCTTCTTCCTTGATTCTTACCTAATGGTATCCTGCCCTCAGGTCAATTTTTGAAAATATCTTTGCTCCTCTTAGCTGATCAAAGAGGTCATCAATTCAGGGTAGAAGATAGTTGTTCTTTATAGTGTACTTGTTCAGTTGTCGGAAGTAAATACAGAGCCTCAAGGTTCCATCCTTATTTTTGAGAAAACGTACTGGTGATCCCCAAGGTGAAACACTTGGACGTATGTACCCTTTCTTCAATAATTCCTCCAACTGCATTTGCAATTCTTTTAACTCTGGTGTGCTCATTCTCTAAGGTATTTTTGACACCGGGGCAACTCCTGGCACTAAATCAATTGAGAAATCGATCTCCCTCCTTGGTGGCAATCTGAGTATTTCTTGGAATACATCTTCAAATTCCTGTAGTACCGAGAAATATTTGAGGCTTGTCCCCTTTGTATTATCTGGATCTTCCACATGAGTTGCATACAATTGACATCCTTTCCTAAAGCATATTTTTAGCTGTAAGGCTAAAATCTCCCTTATAGAGATGGGTCTTGGAACTCCTTTCACAATGCTTTGTTTTCCATTTCCAACAAGACATGTAAATGTCTTGTTACGAAAATCTAGGACAACATGATGCTTTTCCAACCAATCCATTCTAATCAAAATATCATAAGACCCCAATGGTATGATATTTAGATCAATAATAGTATTCACGCCATTAAGACTTATGGAACAACTTTTGACCATATCATGGATTCTTGTTTTGGTTCTAGTGGCTAACTGAACCAAACTTTCTTTTCCAAGTTTACTTTTCTCCAAATGTAATCTATCCACTATATTAGGATCAATGTAGCAATGACTTTCTCCTGAATCAATCAAAATAGCAACAAGTTGATTTATGATCTTACCTTCCACCTCGATCATATTGGACTGGTACTCTGCTTATCGATCATTTAAAGCTACATAGATTCTTCCCATATCTTTGACTGTTGTAGCCTCTTAGATGTTGTGCATAGTATTCACTCTGTCTTTTCTATGTGGGCAATCCTTGTACATGTGATCTTCCTTGCATCCCCAGCATTGGATTGGTGGTCTTCCCCTTTTTCCCAAGGAATCTTCCTTTTTGGAATCTCCATTAGCATACTGATCTTGATGATTTCTATTAGGCTCATTCCTATTGAAGGGAGGTTTGAATCCTTTCCTCCTCTGATCGGACTTCACATTTTTCTTGTCCTTCCAAGATCTCTGCAGGGATTCTCTTCCCTGGCCTTGCTCATATAGGTATTTATCCTTCCTAATGGCTTCAGTCAAGGTCTTGGGCTCATCATACTTGATATTTTCCTTATAAAAGGCTGGCAGTCCACTTAGAAATCTCTGTATTTTCACTTTCTCATCACCAATGAACCTGACATACTTTAACAATCCCAAAAACTTCTTCTCGTACTCTTCCATAGTCATGCTTCCCAATCGAAGCTCAAATAACTCCTGCATTTTCTTGTCATAGAAATGCTTTGAGAGGTACTCCTTCTGGAAGTACTTCTTGAACTGCTTCCAAGTGATCCTAGTTTCATTAACATGTTCCACTTGTTTCAGTTGGTCCCACCACATTGCATCTTTCTCGTGTAAATGGTAGGTGGAAATCCTAGATTCCAGGTTGGATGAATAGTTATGCAACTGAAAATATCTCCTGAGCCCAAGAAACCATGCTTCGACATCATCTTCCCTTTCTCTTTCACCCTCAAAGGAAGGTGGCTTGAGCTTCCTTAGCTCTCCTTGCAAACTATCTACCTCTTGTTTCCTTCTTTGGTGTCTGATAGGAGACACCTCTGGACTGCTTACGGGATCTTTCGATGCATAAAAATTTATTTATGAGTAAGGAGGTGAGTGGCGTCCATGAGCTCTTCTAGTACTTATGGAATAACCAACTCTTCCATAATCATCCTTTCTTTCATGGCATCTGCCTTCTTCCTCTTGTCTTGAGTTTGATCCCTTCTTCGTTTGTCTCTGCAACTGATTTAAGCTCTGCAACACTTGAACATTTATCTGACTTTTCTCTCTCATCAGTCTCTCGTTGTCTTCTTTGTAGCCTTGCACTTCCATCTTCAGGCTTCTTACCATTTCTATTAACATTTCCTACTCTCCTTTTCCCTTGTGTCCATTTGAGTTTGTCTCTGCATTACCAACTCTGGTATTCTGGCCTTCGACCTCCTTATCATGACTGGAGGCTCCCTCACCTTCTTCCATTTCCTCAATACGCATTCTGATTTGATGTGTTTAAACCCCTTAATTCTGCAAAATGTGCAAGCGACCATTTTGTTAGAATTATGCATATGATAAACAAAATTGTCAAACCATGCTACAAGTCTCTTTTTTTTTTTGTTCATGGAGATCATATCCCCATTCTCCGAAAATAACAGTGTCCTGTTACACATAATTTCATCCTGTGCAGGCGCTTTCTTCAAACCACCTTCCTAGGTGACCACAACTAGAAACCGTGGCTAAATCCTTCCTTATCACTTTTCTGTCTCGAAGATAACCAATTCGATCCTTAGCCCTCCTTCCCTCAGCTCTCAATATGCATATGACCATGACCATGATCCTGCGCTTAGCTGAAAAAGTGCGTTTCTAGAGCTTCGGGACTTCGAAACTTTCAGACAGGACCGGATCAATGGTCCTCATCCTCTTTCACAATCAACGATTGAGATCCACTTCAAGAGTCCACGCTTAGGGAGTCTCAACTTTCCTTGCTTTCCTCCTCCCGGAATGATTTTACCCGGAGTTCATGATATGCCAACGGGTGTCCTCCCACAGATCAATGGCTATGAATCACTTTAGCTCTTTGGGCTTCAGAAGTTTCAAATTTTCCTTCTGCACTTTCTCCTGGAACGCTTTCACCCAAAGTCAACGGTCCTTCGACGTGTGTCTTCTGGAATCAACGGTCGATATGTACTTCAACCTTTGAAAGTTTTCAACCCAATGCAACCTGTCACATATTTGCCCTTTGGAGTGCTCAGTATTCAGACTGCATGATCTGTCACCACGTGGAAAAATAATAGAAGCAAACAAGTGGCCCAATCAAGCGGGTGCCACATGGAGAAATACTGGAAGTGGACAAGTGGCCCAATCAGGCAGGTGCCACATGTCACGTTCTAACTAAATTTTCAACTCTCCAAATGCTCAAAAATTATTGACATGTGGCACACATCCCATGTGTCCACATCATCCTAGGTGACGTCCACAAGCCACGTCACTTTGATAATTCTAGGGTCCACATCACCTCTAGGTGATGTCATCGTGCCCCATCACTTCGGCTCTTCGAGCTTTGGGACTTTGGGAGCTTCCATACTATCACACTTCCAATTATCCCAAACTGTGAATTCCCGAACTGGCCAATATGTCACCATGTGTCCTCATAGATCGGACGACTAAGATTCACTTCAGGTCTTCACCCGGAGTCCACAGATCTGCACCACGTGTCCTCCTTAATCTGACAACTATGTTTTACTTCGGGACTCCGAACTTCAGAAATATCAAACCTCAACCTTTTTTTTTGAAATGTTTTTATCCAAAGCTCACGATCTACTAACGCATGTCTCCCGCAGATCGACGACTATGATTTCTTCGGGACTCCAGACTCCGAAAATCTCAAACTTCATAACTTATCTGGCCCCACTGGATTTTGTTGGAAGCCCTGGATTTGGTGACGTGTGGCTCTTGACAGATCAATGGTTGAGATCCTTTCAGGTCTTTGGGCTTCGGAAGTCTCAAACATCAAACCTCCTTGAAGTACACAAGATTCAACCACATGTCCTCTTGAATCAGACAATTGAGGCTTACTTTAGGCCTTCATCTGAAATCCACAGATTTATGCCACGTCTCTTCTGGATCAGACGACCCAGATTCACCTCGGATGATCTGACGCTTGAGATTTACTCCGGACGATCTGGCGAATGAGATCTATTTCGGTTGATCGGACGATCAATATTTACTTCGGCTCTCCAACTCTCCAGGCTTCGAGAGTTTCAAATCTCAACTGAAAACCTCTCGAACAGATTTATCCGGAGTTACTGATTTGCTGACACGTGCCTCTTGGTGATCGACGATCATGATCTACTTTGGCTATTTCACCTCCTCCTCCTGCACAAACTTCTGGAGTTGTGGATCTCGTGCCACCTGTCTCTTCTTGACGAGGGAGGAGCTTGTTAAGATTGTAATATCCAAGTTTGTAAACGCATGCGACACGATATATTGCTAAGACATAATAAAAAATCTTGAGAGACAAATCTTTGTGGACGTAGCCCAGGAGGGGGTGAACCACGATAGAACATGTGTTATGTTACTGAATGCAATGCATCTCCATTGTTGTTAATGATTCAATGCTAGATAAATGAATGAAGGAACTAGTTAGATCTGATATTTCACATGCATGAGTAAGAGTGACTGATTAATTAAGATGTTAGAATAAATAAATGAAGATCACAAGGTACAACCACAGATCCCCACTTATTCCCAGGTTGCAAGCATCTGAGTATTGCAACCATCCAAAGAACTATCTAGGGTGGGACTGCGCTGCCTTCTGGTTTACCAGGGGGGTCGATAGTTTTAGAGGGCTTTTGTTGGAAGCTGGTTAAATTTGAACCTGGGTCAACTTATGAAAGTAAGGTAAGATCAGAGTAGATATAGTAGTTAACCAACAGTAACATTATTCCCCTTGTCATTTGTTTTCACTTTCCATACATTATAAATCCCCTCACATTCTTAATTACATTGCAATTCTTAATTATAAATTCAAACATCAATTATATGAGAGATCGCAACATATTTCAAAGCAGAGATGAAAGTTTATTTTGAGTTTCCTTTCCCTTCTATACCTGATTGTATGCATGCTTGCTTGTTGATAAAGTCAGAGCTATTTCTAAAATTGTGACAATACAAATGGTATTTGATGTTTTACTTGCTATTGTATACATACCTTAACCTAGCATTAGGTTTAATAGATGATTTTTTTTAGTAGAGGCAGTCACGACAAAGGAAATAAAGGCAGAGGAAGAAGGCCAAATGATTTTTGGCAAGGAGGAAATAAGAGACTCCAATTTTCCATTCACTTTGATGTTGATTCTGAATAGTTTAATCAACTCTTACAGACATGTTTTATGAAATTAGCTGGAAAAAGACATTTTCAACCTTTGCCTCCACCAGAAGGACCACCTTTGCACCCTCATCTTAACATATCTGGCATACTAGTGCAACCACATGTTTCCTTACCACCTGAGGTCCCAATTAGTGATGGCTGGAAAGATGTTGTAAATCCTTCCAAAGTTCATGTTAATGGATGGCCCATGATGTCTTTACCATTAACCCCCTCCCCCACCTAAGTGGCCTACCAAACACATTGAATTAGTGACATCTCATGCTCATGAAACTTAGCCACTAAAAATACTTAAGTTCCTTTACCAAGAACTTGAACCTTCTAAAGGGAAACAATTGGCTAATTCTTCTAATCTTGACCAATCTGAAGCGTCCTTACACTCAATCACATCACATTCTGAACACCTTGGACAAGAAGAAAAACACATCTCTTTTGGAGATATGCACCCAATAGCATTAGAATCAAAAGGTAAAATGCCAATCAAGGCAAATTCATAGATTCCCAAGCTGACAGAGTCTAAGGAAAGTGGACAGAGGCAGACCGCCTCACACAAAAATTCTAATTTTTGATTTTATCATCTTATTTTACTTTGACTTCATTGTTGGGACATACTTTACATTTTTTTGGACATCTTGTTGACTTACTTATTTTGGGCTTGTATATGCATATATACTTGGTATTTGGGAGTCACAAGTATGTTTTGAAATATTTCATGTGTTGGTTGATTGGGATATGTGTATAATGATGTTTTGATAACATTGATGCATATTTATTGATGAAGGAACAAGGGGATATTTTGAAAATTAAACAATAGAGTTAATTAGGGGGTCCCCACCTATTAGTTAATATTTATTATATCCTTCTCCTTATTTATTAATATTTAATTATGAGTTGTCCCTATCTAACTAAAAGTTATTTAAATAGATTAACTAAAAGTATTTGGAACTACTCAAAACTACTTTTGGATAATAAAAGGAAAACAAAAGGGACAAGCAAAAGGGAGAGAGATAGAAGCATAGACTATGATAAGATTTGTTCTTGCTCTAGAGTGAGATTACATTACTACTTCATTCATTTCTCAAACACTTAAAAGCTAAGAACTTCTTGTTGATAGTAAAATATTATTGAAGGTGTCAATAAGAAGGACCAATAAGCATTGAAAGTTGACATGCTTTAGAGGGTTGATCACCCGTTTATGATAATTTGTAAATTCTTATTGGATTTATGAATTGATTTTCAGTGCTAATCAGGATTATTTTGCAGAGTCAAGACAGTGGCATATTGTGGCTTGCTGATCCAATTTTTCTCAGTCTTGGTTTTATTTAGAAGACACCAGTTGTCTCTGTATGATGTAACATTCTGCCTCTGACTTCTAAGTCTTATTTTGGTCCTTACCCATTATGGAGTATGAAATAATGTTATTGGATGCATTTCATAACTGAATTAATAAAATAATTTGATGGTTTTGGGGTCTCACTTTGGACTATATGTGTAATCTTTATTTCAGATTTTCTATTTTATGACTGATCATAATATTGTTATAAATTTATGTTATAAATATTTCTTTATTTATTTTTCATAGCACAACATAAAGTCAACATTAGGCCCATGAACATATTTTTTGAGGACTAATTGATATTTTTGCAAAAGGATATAAACATAGGGTAATAATCCTGATATCTTGCCTTAGCTCAGGAAGATTCAAAAATGTTGGTACAAGGATAACCATTCCTTTTCATCAACACCATTGATATTCTCCTACAACTATCCCGATTTTCCACCAACTCTCTTCCTCCTGGCCTTCCCAACCCAAGGAATGTACCCCTTTGTTGATCTCATTCCCTCTTTTTGATCTCATTCCCTCGGGTAGTTTATCAGGGTATCTCTTGCACTGGTAACCAGGAATCTCTCAGCTGGGAACCCAAGGGAACTTGCATCCAGGAAAACTACCAACAAACAATAACAAACACTTGTTGTTACAGTGCAAGTCACTCAAGAGTTCACTCTTTATTCATGAGACCCTGGCTCTTCAGTCTTCAGCTCCAAATATGCTCCAAAAATGCTTCAACATGCTCTAAATTCACCCTCCATGGATGTTCTAGCTCCAAGCTCTCTTTCTTGCTCTTTACTTGCTGCTCATGCCCAAAAACTAAATGTCCAAAATTGTTGTAGCTGCCCACACAAATTTACTCTCCTTTGGCTTGCTTTCTTAACTCACACACTCCCCTAAGATGATTTTACTAAACCCCCATGCTTCTAATAACTATGGGATGTGACTTCTCACAACCACCCTCTTACATGCATTCAATGATTAGCTCTGGGGACACTCAATAAAAAACTAGAGTTTAATACATAATGATAATAAAATTTAGGAATGTAGGTGATCCAGGAGGATCTCGATGGCCACCCACCTATTCCAACTGGCTCAAAAGAGTTCATTGGAAATTTACTATTTTTAGCATTTTTTTGGTTCCTAAACTTCTGGGACCATTTGGAGGGCCTAAATAAATTTTTTCCACAATAGGACACCTCAATAATAGCCAAAAGATCTGATTGAGCCCTCAAAATGAATCTCCTTGTCGATAACTTTCCAATGAGATATCGTGCGCCCAAAACGAAGATCATATGCCAAAGTTACGCCCCCGAGAAGTTGATACACTAAACTACCCAAAACGGGGTCCACAAAACTGTTGGCTTTTCATCTTCCGGGGTTAGGGTTTTGGATTTTATTTATGATAAAAAGGCCTTTGGAGCCTCATTGTAGCATTCATCTTCTTACAAATGTGAATACACTAAACTACCCAAAACGGGGTCCACAAAACTGTTGGCTTTTCATCTTCCGGGGTTAGGGTTTTGGATTTTATTTATGATAAAAAGGCCTTTGGAGCCTCATTGTAGCATTCATCTTCTTACAAATGTGAGTAGCTGTCACATCTCTTCTCAGAGATAAGATGCCACCATTCTAGTGAGTCTTTCAATTTGTATTTCTACAGTTTTGTACACTTCGCTCATTAATAGAAATTGTGTATTAATGTACTCTGTGTTTATAGTTATATCTCTGATATATCTTTGTTATATTATTGGATATCTGATATATCTTTGTACATTTCTTTATTATATCTCCGCTCTCGTTTCGTGCCGAAAATAATTTGGATTAGTGGTATCAGAGTAGGCTGCTCTTGATCGTTTTTCAGTGCATGTCCCCGATGAGGTCCGAGTATAGGAAGTTGGGTCTCGATCTTGTCTCTCTTGAGGAAAATATCTCTCTCACACCCAAGAAACCCTACATGGCGGAAGAAAATAAAAGCGACAGAGCAAAAGGTTCTATTAATTTGTTGCTTGAGCAAACTCTCACATGACAGAGGGACGAAATGATGGAGAATTTTGTCCACATCCTTCAACACCTGCCGATAACAACAAGCACATATTCATCAAGTGACCACTTTGGAAGCACCTCTCCCTTCAATATACAAGTTGATTTAGATATTCCCGTATTTGAAGGTCAGATAGATGCATATGCCCTAGAAAAATAAGGTCATTTCTCTATTCACAAATTTTTCGATAGGGAAAAGATCACCTTTGCACTCCTTAAGGATCTCCCCCATGTCAAACATTGGTGGGAAACTTACTCGGAGCAAAGTTATATAGAGGAGTCTAGAATATATGGGGTCAAGCCCACTTGGGGTTATTTTTTGGATGCGGCGAAGGAACAATATTACCCCATTGGTAACTATGACGACCAATACATGAGATGGACCACACTACGACAAGACAAGGGGCCAAACCGTGCTAGAGTTCTCAAATAATTTCCATACCTTGAGCACCAAGCTGGGTATCAAAGACTCCGAGAGATATCTAGCTCTCAAATACCGCGGGGCTCTGCAAAGGTACATCTAAACCGAAATGGATTTCCTGGACATATCATCACTGGGAGCTTCCTATCGATATGTTGTCAAAATTGAGTAGAAATTTAGGTACCAGAACAAATGGGAGTTCGAGTTTGCAAATACGCAACAACCAAAGTATGATTAAGATGACCCTAATAAACAACCTCCCGAGGACCCATCCAAGACACAGGAAAAGAAGGGTAACGAAAAGACGAAGGACACTGGAAAGTGGTGCGATTTACACAAAATCCCCTCACACAACATTGATGAATGTCACTCAAAAAAATTATTGATGGATGACATCAAATAAAAGGAGACGAAACCTGATTCAGAATCCGATTCAGAAAATAATCGAAGAAGACAGATCATCGATGCAGACCCCACTACTACTGTTGCGACCACACCAATTTAACCAGAAGAACCAACCAATCCAGAAGAGGGGTAGCACCTTTTTCATTCACTTATGTGGGTGAAATGAACCCCAATGCATTTTATTGTTGATAACAGAAGCCAGAAGAACCTCATCTCAGCATAAGTCGTCAAGAAGTTGGGATTATTGACAACACCACACCCACAACCATACAACATTAGGTGGCTTTGCCAGGGATGAGATCTCCATGTCAGCCAACAGTGTCAATTGTCATATGACATCCATCCCTTCAAGGATAAGGTGTTATGTGATTTTCTACAGGATACCATAGGTAGTTCCAACTACTGTCCCACCTAAACAGTGCTGCAAGGTAGTATCTCATACTACAAAATTTAGCTTCTTCATAATCTGTTCAAAAGGTGAATATAAGGACACTACAACCACTGCAACCTTAGTCCAATAAAATTCTATCCAGTGGAAGAAGTTCGACAAGATTGAAACAAAGCACAAATATTCCTTCTGCGCATAGTCATCTCATTAGTTTCTCAATAACCTCCCACAAACCAAGTAGCAGAACTTCTCCAACAAGGCAAGCAACTCACCAAGGTTCATATTCAACAAACGCTTCCCCCTCTCCCCCTGGAACTCAACGCAATTGAGACCATTTATTCCTAAGGAGGGAGGATTGATCTAGGAGGATCTTGGTGGCCATCCACCTATTCCAACCGGCTCAAAACAATTCTTTGGCAATTTACTATTTTTAGCAGTTTTTTGGTTCCTAAACTTCCGGGTCCATTTTGAGGGCCTAAACGATGCTTTTTCACGACTGCGCACCTCAATAAAAATTAATGGATCTTATTAATCCCCCAAAATGAATCTCCTTGTTGATACCTTTCCAACGAGCTATCGTGCGCCCCAAACGAAAATCGTATGCCAAAGTTACGCCCTCGGGAAGTTAATACACCAAACTACCCAAAACAGGGTCCACAAAACTGTTGGCTTTTCATATTTTGGGGTTAGGGTTTTGGATTTTATTTATGATAAAAAGGCCTTTGGAACCTCATTGTAACATTCATCTTCTTGTGAATGTGAGTATTTTTCACATCTCTTCTCAGAGATAAGCTGCCACCATTCTAGCGAGTCTTTCAATATGTATTTCTACAATTTTGTACATTTCGCTTATTAATAGAAATTGTGTATTATTGTATCTCTATGTTTATGGTTATATCTCCTATATATCCCTGTTATATCATTTGATATCTGATATATCTTTCTACATTTATTTATTATATTTCCGCTCTCATTTCATGCCGAAAATAATCCGGATCAATGGGTGGAATTAATAGACATGGGCAATCCCCCCTTGGACCTCTCTCTTATGAATTCTCTTAGACCCTCCCATCTCTTGTGGATTAATTCAACCCCCATATTTTTCCATGTCCCCTTAGTAGTTGGCATCACATTTTATTATTAACATTCAAAAATACATTCACTTATACATCGCTTTGGATGTAGCCACACATTATATTTACATTAAGCATTAACTAAAATGGGGATTATAGTGGGGATTTTGCATTCCCCCTCCCCTACAATTTTGTGTTGACCTCGGAGCACACTATGTCGATATATGTATATGAAAATTTATATCACAATACTTAGAAAATAAAATTATACAATAGCACAACTCCAACAATAGTTCCAATCATAATCTCATATTTCTCTCAACCCACTGGCCCAAGGAATGCATCATTCATTTATCAGGGATAACCCAAGGCATGTAACATTTTTCTGTCAAGATTATCCCAAAGAATGAGCCATTCTTTTATCAGGGTCCTCAACGTAATTGGCTAGGACTATGAGATGTGGTTCCAAAATTCTAGCTACTCAAAATGGAGTCTTGCATTCCATTTTCTTCAAAATTGACAAAAGTTTAAGGGTATTCCTCCTACATGTTTTTCTCATGATCCCATGTAGCATATTCATGACCATAGCAAGTCCATTGAACCTTTGCCACCCCTATGGATTTTTTTCTAAGCACTTTGACTTTCTGGTCCAGAATACATACCGATTCCACTCATAAATCCCCTTCGTGCTCCACCTCGATCACATTCCAATCAATTATGTGGTTAGGATCAGACACATATTTATTTAATAATGATACATGAAATATGTTATGCACTCTCATGGATGCAGAAAATGCTAACATGTATGTAGTTGATTCTATCTTTTCTATTATTTCAAAAGTTCCAAAATATCTTGCTGCCAACTTTAGGTAACTTCCTAATCTTAGAGAACTTCTTTTTGCCGTCACTTTTAAAAATGCATGTTCGTCCACTTTAAAATATTTAAACACTCTATTATTGTTTGCATAAATTTTCTGCTTGTCCTAGGAAGCCTTTAAGTTTTTATTAATCTTTTCCATTTGTTCCTCCATTTCCTTCAACAAATATGGCCCAATAACTTCCCTGTCTGCTGAATTATCCCAACTTACTCGAGTGTTACACTTTATGCCATACAATGCTTCAAACAAACTCCTTTTTAATGAGGCATGGTACCCATTATTGTATGAAAATTCCACTAAGTGGATATAATCCTCCCACTTTGATGGTTGATCCATCACATACATTATAAGCATGTCTTCAATTATTCTGTTAGTCCTCTCTATTTTCCCATTTGAATTTGGGTGATACATTATACTAAGATTTAAGTTTTTCCTAAAGCCTTTGAACAAACCCTTCCAAAAATTGGAAGTAAGCTTTGGATATCTATTGGAAACAATTTGATTAGGTACTCCATGTAACCTGACAACTTATTTCATATAAATTTCTACAATATTTGATGCCTTGTGTGTTGTCTTTACTAGAATAAAATGCATTGCCTTAGTTAATTTATCCACCACCACCATGATGGAATCATGCTGCTTCATTGTTCTGGGAAGCTTTGTAATAAAATCCACTTTGGAAACTTCCCACTTCCATTATGAAATGGGTAATGGCTGCAATAACCTAGTCAGATGCATATGCTCAGTCTTCACTTTCTGGCATTCTAGACATCTAGTTATGTAATTAGCCACTTCTTTCTTCATTATCGGCCAAAAATATTGGCTTCTTACAACTACAATTATCTTCTAGTATCTTGGGTGCTCATCATATGACACATTGTGTATTTTCTTTAGCACTTAATTTTTCAGCTCGTTGGAATTTGAAACAGACTTTTCCTTTGTACACGAGAATTCCATCTTCCTTCAACTCATAAAAATTAATTTTCTGCTGAAAATTTCCTTGTTGTAATTTTTTGTTTTAAGTTCAAATACCGTTGATCCAAATTTGTTGCTACAATGATCTTATTTAGATCAGTATTGTACATTTTAATGGCTGCAACATGCTTCTCATGTTCTCTCCTGTTGAGTGCATCAACCAATTGATTTTCTTTGCCTTTTATGTGCTTAATCTCAAAGTCATACTCACTTAGAAATTCCAACCATCTAGTTTGTCTGGAATTTAATGTGGGTTGTCCAAACAAATGATTCAGACCATAGTGGTCTGTCCTTAGCTCAAATATTCAACCCATGAGGTAATGTCTCCATATTTTTAATGCATGTACAATTGTCGCTAACTCTAGATCATAGGTATCATAATTCCTTTCATGTTCTTTTAGTTTTATAGACTCATAACATACCACATGATCTTTTTGACTGAGAAATCCACCGAGCCCTTCCTTGCATGCATCAATGCACAAAACAAAATCTTCATCACGATCTGCAATATTTGACACCATCCTTTAATGTTGCTCATGTTCCTCTTCTAACTTAGAGTAGATGATTATATCATCTAGGAATACAATCACAAACTTGTCCAGGTATTCCCTGAACACTCCATTCATTAGGAACATGAAAACAACTGGGGCATTTGATAGTCCAAATGGCACTACCGTGAATTCATAACACCCATATCTTGTCCTGAATGTTTTCTTACTGATGTCTTCTTCCTTTATCCTTAATGGTGATAGCTTGATCTCAGATTGATATTGGAAAATATTCTTGCAACTTTCAACTGATCAAACAAATAATCAATTCTTGGCATTGGATATTTGTTCTTTATGATGACCTTATTCAACTGTATGAAATAAATACACAACCTTAAGTTTCTATCTTTCTTCTTCACAAAAATAACCAGGGCACCCCAAGGTGACACACTTGGGCGTATATACCCCTTCTTTAAAAATTCTTCCAGCTACATCTGTAACTCCTTCAATTTTGGCGTACCCATTCTGTATGGTTTCTTGGACACTATGACAACTTCTGGCACCAAATAATAGAGAAATCAATGTCTCTCTTTGGTGAAAATCCTGGGATCTCCCTAAAAACATCTTCAAAATCCATCAAGACCGAATGCTCTTCAATGCTTTCCACTTTATCTTTGGCTACCTCTTCCATATGGGCTGCAAAAATATGACATCCCTTCTTGAAACTCTTTTTCAAATGCATAGTTGAAATATCTCCAATAGCTACAACTCTTTGAATGCCTCGAACATTGCTTTGCTGACCTTCATCAAGACAAATGATTGTCTTGTTGTATCAGTCTAAGATAGCATGGTGTTTTTCCAACCAATCCGTTCCAATTAGACAATCATATGAGTCCAATGGTATTATGTTCACATATACCTTCATACCGAGTCCATTCATGTCTATCATACAATATTTAACCAACTCATTGATTTTCCTCTTAGCTCCTGTGGCTAATTGAACTAACCATTATTTCTTATGCATACTCCTTTGCAAGTGAAATATTTCAACAATGTTAGCATTTATGTAACTATGGCTAGCTGCAGAATCAATTAAAATTGATATGGGATGGTTATCAATCTTACCTTCCACTTCGATCATGTGGGATTGATATTTTTCTTTCTTGTTGTCCTAGGCTGCATAACTCCTTGGCATGTTTCCTCCCATGTCCTCAACTATTTAAACCTCTTGAATGTTGTGGAAAATCCTCATTCTTTCTTCTTTGTGAGGGCAGTCCCTATATAAGTGATTTCCCTCACATCCCCACCATTGTACATGCTGCTTCCTTGGCCTTTTCACAAATGAATATGCAGTCTTGTGCTCATTTTGGGTTGATTGAACTTTTTGATTTTCTTGGGTGTTTTTCTTGAAAAGGGGTGGCTTAAAACCTTTATGCCTTTGATCATTTTTACCCTTCATCTTGTCATCCCAAGATTTTTGGAAAACTAGCCTTCCACTGCTTTGCTCATAAATATGCTTTTCTCTCCTTATGGCTTCCTCTAAGGTTTTGGGGTTATGATATTGAATCTTGTCACTGTAGAAATAGGGTAACCCACTTAGAAACCTTTGGATTTTGACTTTCTCATCCTTTATGAAGTCAACATATTTTAGAAATTCAAAGAAACTCTTCTCATATTCATTCATTATCATGGTTCCCAACTTGAGTTCGAATAACTCTTTCATCCTCCTTTCGTAATAATGTTCAGGAAAATATTTCTCTTGGAAATATCCTTTGAATCGCCTCCATGAGATCCTTTTCTCATCAAGGTGCTTGGCTTGTTTAAACTTGTCCCACCACATGGTTTCCTTTCCTTTCAAATGGTAGGTGGTAATTCTAGCTTCTACCTCAGAGGGGCATGTTGGAAGATTGGTTGTTGTCATTGATGTCAACCCTAGTCATTGGTTTTGGACTGCAAGATTGATGAAGGTATTTGGACATGAAGGACAATGCACATGAAAACAAAACACCCATGGATGGATAGTATACATCATGTTGTTTCTGGTGGTAGGTGGCACATCACGTGGATCCTCATGGTTGAGGAGAAATGAATTTTTGAAAATGACAAAGTGAATTGAAGAAGGAAGTATAGGTCGACCCTGAAGATAATTAAAGAAAAGAATTACAAAATAAGAAAGTGTCAGGTCAGCCCTAATGTTAAAAGGAAGTGACATAAAGGGTATAAATACATATCATTATACATTCATTTTATATACACAAGTCGAATTTCAGAGGAAATCTGAAGTAAAGAAGGCTGGATTTCAAGGGAGGATGAAGTCTTTTGGTGATGTGTTCTAAGTCATAAACATGTGTTCAGGGTAAAAAAATCATAACTTCTTCATAGAATATCCAAATGAAGTGAGAGCAATTTCATTGGAAAGAGTACGGGCTATAGTTTCTTGTGTGCAAGTTTCAGAATCTGATGTTAAATATTGAGCGCATGGCATTCTGTACAAGTTCGCTCTTCTGAATAAACCAAAATTGAATAAGGTCTACTGTTCTCTCTATTACTTCTTTTTGGGGAGGATTCAAGGAGTGAAACTTGGAGAAGTTTCAGAGAATACATTGAGTAATATTGTCTACAGGATCAGATTATTCCAAGAATTGAAGAATTGTAGGAGTTGAATAAGTCTCAAGAAGCATTATCAGGTTCTTTGTGATGGTTGGTTGATGGTGATGATTTAATGTAAAGTTTTATTATCTCTCATATATTCTTTGGTGGAAGGAATGGGCAAGGATGGAGAGGTCAAACCTCTCTTGATATTTGAGGATTCTATCTTCCTCTTGGATTTTTATCCCTCCCTTTATATTTGGAAGCTGTAGCTACCTTTCGAATTCATTACTTCCCTTGAACAATAACTATTGATTATTTCTCATATATTGTGCATGGTGTATTATGGTGTATTGGTGTAACTCTTGTACTATTGTTCATTACTCATTGGATATAATTGAATGGTTTAAGTATAAATTGAAAAAGGTTTTAAATTGCACTTGATACTGATTCACCCCCCTCTTAGTATCAACAATTAGTATCAGAGCAGGTTGCCTTCAGAACAGTTTAACCACTGGAAGGAAAATATTGAGTAGAGATGGATGACCATGAGAACATTTCAAATGGGATTCAAATATTTATGGAAAAAATTATGCATACTGGAGTGATAGAGTGAAAACTTACCTAAGAGCTTTGGGAGTAGACATTTGGTACTCAGTTGTAAATGGTTATGTAATCCAAAATAATGCTCCAACCAATCCAAATGAGAAGAAGCTTATGAGTTGTAATTCAAAAGACAGACATGTTATTCTAGGAGCATTGGCACCAACCATTCCTAGAAAAGTGATGGGCTGCAGCACTGCTAAAGAAGTATGGGACAAACTCAAGAGTATCTACGAAGGTGATCCAAAAGTTAAGCAGGTCAAGCTTCAGCAACATAGAACATAATTTGAAAATTTGAATATGAATGAAAAGGAAGAGATTGCAACCTATTTCTTAGAGTTGACGAAGTTGTTAATGCTATCAGAGGATTAGGTGAAAATATCGATGAATCCTTGGTTGTAAAAAAAGTGTTGAGATCACTTCTCTTGAAGTATGATGCTAAGGTATCCGCCATTGAATAAACTAGGGACTTGACCAAAATGACAATGGATGAATTACATGGGTCTCTTATAACATATGAAATGAGAACAGGTACAGAAAGTGACCAACCAAACAATGAAGAACATTTAAAGCCATAAAGAAGACAAAAGACAAGGATAACGACCTTAATGAAGAAATAACAAATTTCTTAAGAAGGTTCCAGAAGGGAAGTGGAAGATACAAAGGTAAGTCTCCTCTCGAATGATTCAACTGTGGTAGAATAGGACATATTATTGAAAAATGCTACTATAAGAAGAGAAGTCTCAACAATAAAAAGAGCTTCTACTCCAAGGATGATGACATCTCCTTAGATGAGAGTGATGAAGAAGATAATGATGGAGGAAAAGTCCTCTTCATAACCCAAGAAACCCAGGATGATGATCACAAGAATTCTAAAGAAGAAGAAATCATTTCTGAAGAAGATTCAGATGAAAAAACCAACCTTGATTCCTTTTGGCGATACAAACACAATGCATAGAGTGAACAAGATGATGAGAATATTGAAAAGTTGAAGCATGTTGAAACTGAAAATAACAAGCTTAGAAACACAAACATAATACTAAAAGGTGAATTGAGTAGTTGTGAAGAAGAGAATTACAAGCTTGAAAAGACCATTGATAGCTTGAAGGAACAATTAGAAGATTATGAGAAACTGAAAGAAAAATTGGATCACACAAAAGGGGAGCTACTATTGACAAAAGAAAAGTTGAAGAAGTTTGAAAAAAAGCACTAAAAAATTAGATGAGATCCTTAGTAGTCAAAGATCTCCAAACGACAAGACAAGACTAGGATACAATGACAGTTTGAAGACAACAAAACAAGAGAAGGAATATGAAAACGATGATACCAACACTCCAGAACAAGTTGAACAACAAGATAGAAGACTAGAATTCAGAAGGAATGAGACATCAAGAAGATCCTCTCCCATGAGGTATGAAAGCAATCATTATGAAGGAAACTACATAAGAATAGATTGTGAACCCAAATGGACCACACCACAAAGAAGATCACTTACTCCCATGTATCAAAAATTATTTCTTGGACATTGTTATACTTGTGGAAATTTTGGACACAAGGCAATCAATTGTAGAATCAATGGAAGGAATAACCATGCAAGCTACATGTATGGTGAAAATAGTAGATATTGAAATGTTCGTAGATCTGTCAACATAAATTATAATCCATTTGACCCATTAATGGATCAAAATATTGTATGTTACAAGTGCAATAATCTTGGTCACAAAGCACGAGATTGCAGAGAGATGAAGGAAGATAATCGTATGCCAAATGTCTATATACCAACTACAACATGGAAAAGGAAAGAAATTCCACACAATGAAAACTGTCAAATAGAATTGGTCGCTAAAGAATGAAAAGAAGAAGATGAATGGTTCATAGACAGTGGGTTCTCATCTCATATGACCGGAGATCAAAGAAAATTTGTCAGCTTGAAGAAAAAGGGTGGAAATGTTGCATTTGGAGATGACTCATCTACCAAAATACTTGGAAAAGGAACTGCAAATCTTGGAAGTGAAAATGTAAAAGCATGAAAAGTATTATTGGTTGAAGATCTGAAGCATAATATCCTTAGTGTCAAAAAAATATGTGATCAAGGATACACTCTTACATTTGACTCCTGAAAATTTAAAATCAGAGAAAATAAATCAGGAAGATTGGTTGCAACTGCAACAAGAAGACCAAACAACATATACATCCTATACATGAAAAAGAGAGAGAAGACATAAGCCACACTAAATTATTCCAAGGAAGAAAAAGTCCCAAAGACCAAAAATAAGGATGAAGTATTATTGAGTGCCACATGTTCAGGGGGAGCAACCCCAAAGAATAAGGTCACATTATTCCATTGAACTCAGGAGGAGAAACCCTACCCTTTTCCATTGATGTCAAAGGGGGAGAGAAATTGGTATCATGATGAAAGGGGGAGAATGAGTGTTTCCATAAATGACAAAGGGGGATATTGTTGGAAGATTGGTTGTTGTCATTGATGTCAACCCTAGTCATTGGTTTTGGACCGCAAGATTGATGAAGGTATTTGGACATGAAGGATAGTGCACATGAAAACACAACACCCATGGATGGATAATATACATCATGTTGTTTCCGGTGGTAGGTGGCATGTCACGTGGATCCTCATGGTTGAGGAGAAATGAATTTTTTAAAATGACAAAGTGAATTGAAGAAGGAAGTACAGGTCGACCTTGAAGATAATTAAAGAAAAAAATTACAAAATAATAAAGTGTCAGGTTGGCCCTAATGTTAAAAGGAAGTGACATAAAGGGTATAAATACATATCATTATACATTCATTTTATATACACAAGTAGAATTTCAGAGGAAATCTGAAGTAAAGAAGGTCGGATTTCAAGGGAGGATGAAGTCTTTTGGTGATGTGTTCTAAGTCGTTAACAGGTGTTCTGGGTAAAATAGTCATAAATTATTCATAGAGAATCCAAATGAAGTGAGACCAATTTCATTAGAAATAGTACGGGCTGTAGTTTCTTGTGTGCGAGTTTCAGAATATGATATTAAATATTGAGCACAGGTCATTCTGTACAAGTTCGATTTCCTGAATAAACCAGAATTGAATAAGGTCTACCATTCTCTCTATTACTTCTTTTTGGGGAGGATTCAAGGAGTGAAACTTGGAGGAGTTTCAGAGAATACATTGAGTAATATTATCTACAGGATCAAATTATTCCAAGAATTGAAGAATTGTAGAAGTTGAAGAAGTCTCAGAAATCATCATCAGGTTCTTTGTGATGGTTGGTTGATGGTGATGATTTAATGTAAAGTTTTATTATCTCTCATATATTTTTTAGTGGAAGGAAGGGGAAATGATGGAGAGGTCAACCCTATATTGATATTGGAGAATTGTATATTCCTCTTGGAGGTTTATCCCTCCCTTTATATTTGGAAGTTGTAGCTACCTTTGGAAGTCTTTACCTCCCTTGAACAATAAATATTGATTATTTCTCATATATTGTGCATGGTGTATTGCGGTGTATTGGTGTAACTCTTGTACTATTGTTCATTGCTCATTGGATATAATTGAATGGTTTAAGTATAAGTTGAAAAAGGTTTTAAATTGTACTTGATACTGATTCACCCCCCTATCAGTATCAACAGGGTAATCATGCAACTAGAAATATTTCTTTATTTCCAATAGCTAGGCCTCGACCTCTTCTCCTTTATTGTGCTCACCATTGAAAGTTGGTGGCTTGATTTTTCCGAGTTCACCTTGCAAAATGTTTGTCTCGAGAATTATTCTTTTCCTATGGACATGATACACACTTGCGATACTCCCTAGACCTGAACTTGCATGATTTTTCTTGGTGGATTTCCTTGGTAAATGATAGTTCCTTCTCATGCTTCTTGATTTCCTATCATTTCCATGATCATCCCTTTTCCTATGGGATCTCGATGTTGTCACTTGTATATCATTGGCTGCTTACTTGGTGCCAGAGTCTTTGTTGAATTTCTTATGCAACACATTTAAACTCTGAAGTATCTCTTCTTGGGCCTTCATAATCCTTTCATTATCTACTCTATATCTTTTCACTTATCTATGCAAGCTTCTCATAGTTACAGGCTCCAACATGTCTCTTCTTCCATTTGATTCTATTTCAACATTACCTATGTTGACATGAAGACCTATGATCTCTTCCTCATGGCCATAAGATCCTTGAGAATATTCCATAACTCCAATCCTCATATAAGAACAAAATTTGTTTTCCTGTACCTCTAATTATACAAGAAATGTGCATGTAATAATTACTGTTAGAACATGCACAACATAAAACATTTAATCAATTAGAATACATGTCATTCTTCTTATCAATTTATGAAGAAAAAAATGGAAACAAAATGGAAGAATTCAATAATATAATTTCTTATATGCATTCCTCTCTTAAACAAATTTCCAACAACTATACTCATGCCTCAATACAAGTTCCGAGTGAAAAGTTACAACATTTACAAGTTGCAATATCCACTCATTCACTACTAGAACAATCTCTTTATTTCTTTCTTAGAAATTTTAGTACCCAATTCAAAACATTTGGGTGGTCATATTTCTTCTCCTCCTCAATATCTTTCCAATGACTATTCGTTTTCTCAAATACGAGATCCGAGCTGAAAGTTATGGTCTGGAGAAGTTTTGATTGTTTTACCCAAATGCTATAGGTGTCTTCTTTTTCTTCATGTACATTTTTACATACCTAGATCCTAAATCTGGCTCCATGGTTGTCTTATATGGATCATAAGATTTCCATAGAGTACTCCTGGCTCCAAATGAACCTATGAGTAGGGAGTTATGCGCTCTAGAAGTAAACTGATGCTAAAATTTTTCCTTAACTGTTTCGGTTGTAACTTTCTCATACAAGCTCTGTTTTGCACCTAGAATAGCTCATTAGATAGCTCTTTCTGAGTTCTTTTATTTGAGCTACATAGACAGAGTGTACCTTAGTACACTCTACTCTCGTGGGTTTTTATTGGATAAACACATCGTTTAGGGCCTCAAAATCAAACCACAAGATCATGACCTTCAAAAAAATGAAAATTTTGGAAACTTTCATATAAAATTGATTGTTTTACTATTATAACAACCCTTTAAATCTGAGCCATTGATCTCAAATTGGGTGAAATATGAGCCATTGATTCGAGTTCCATTGGTGATCGACGATTGACACTTTCCTTTGGACACGCACAACATTTTCCCAAATTGTCGAACCAACCATTGACCATCGACCCATTCCCTTGAAAGTTGATTCACAACACAATGCAAAGCCGACTGACCCAACCATCGACCGTCGACGATTTCCATTAGTGAATGAAACTCCTTGTCAATTCTCCTAATGCACGACCATTGACCCATTGGTTGTCGATCATTTCTCTTGGAAACCACTTGTAACACATTGCTAAAATAGACGACCCAATCATCAGCTATTCCTGTTGGCTAATGAAACACATCTTCAATTTGGTTGACTCGACCATTGGTCATCAACCTCTTTTGGGATGACATGGCATAACATGTGGATGCTGATGTGGCATGAAACATCTTCTTGAGGTTTCAACTTGGATGAAATGGAAGAACATGTGGATGCTCACGTGCATGCTGATGTGGCATAACACATCATCAACCTCTTTCCTTCATCAACCATCAGCCATTTCTCTTTGCTAAAAAGAACACCTCGCCGAATCAGTTGATGTCTGATGGCCCACCGACCATCAATTATTTCTCTTGCATGATCAAAACACTTCGTTGAATCAATCGATTACTTACCATCGACCCATTGGCCATTGACAACTTCTCTTCCTCGATCGAAACACTTTGTTGAATCAATCGATGCCCAACCATTGAAAACTTCTCTTGCTCAATTGAAACATGTCGCTGAATCGACCAACACCTGACCATCGACCCATTGGCCATCAACAATTTTCATTGGCGATTGAAAACACTTTGTCAAATCCGGTCGACGTTTGACCATCGACCGATTGGTTTCCTTTGGCCAACTCCAACTCTTAGATAATTTTTGACTAAAATCCTGATGAATTTGGATTATCGATATCCAAGCCAAGATTATCTTGACCATTGATAGGCTCCAACTCCCAAATAACCAAAATTAATCTAGACCGTCGATCTGCTTCAAATTCCCAACCACTGAAAATGAATCTCGACCGTTGATCTAGTCAACCTTTCAGACGGCTAAAACCTTATGAATTTTTAAATTTATCAAAGTGAATTTGGGTTGTTGATCGCGAGATCAAACACAATATTGGTTGTTGATTCACCAAATTGTCTACAACTCTTCAATGGCCATTGAAACACAAAATTTGATGTTCCAAGTCAAATTGAACTCTGCAACTCTGTATATTTACACCATTAAATCTCTCAAACAATTCAGAGTCATCTAAATTATAATTTGTTCTCATGAATTTGGGGATTTCTCTATAATTTCTCACCATTTCTCACCATTTCCCCCCAAATTTGCACAGACCGAAATCTATAATAGAATTTTTTCCCAAATTCACACTAGTTCATGGTCCATGCGGGTCCAATGTTTGAAGCAGAAGCTTTGATACCATAATGTAATGTTTCCCATCCCATTTGAGGAACATTGTGGTGCAAAATACTCATAAAAACAAAATTTATGCTATCTAATTAATTTCCTGTTGCTTCCAACTACGAGTTACACACACAGATTTAATTGTTGTCTGTTATTATTAATTAAATACATATACAACATTCTAAATTAGACATGAAATGCAGGTATGTAACTCAACACAACAACATATAAGCTTTCTCATCCCCATAGTTCATGCACAACAATTTAAACACATAAATTAACACAGTAACAAGATAAAACACTTATCTTTTAATAATAATTGTGCAACCAGCTGCTTGGGATGTACATTCCACCCAACCATAGACTTGGTATTCCAAATCTCAATAGCAAGCCACCCCAAGTTGGGGCTAGAAATCCACAAAAGAGGGTGGTCTCTCGTAGTCCACTCACAGCTCAGAAATCCCACAACCCATTGATATTCTCCTACAACTATCCCACCAAATATCTTCCTCTTGACCCTCCCAACCCAAGGAATATACCCCTTCACTGATATCAATCCCTTGGCCATCCCGTTCATTTATCAAGGTCTCTCTGACATAGGTAACCGATAATCTTTCAGTTGGGAACTCAAGGGAACTTGTTGCTAGGAAAACTACCAGCAAACAACAAAAAACACTTTTTGTTACAGTGCAACTCACTCAAGAGTTTACTCTTTAGGCCTAATAACTTGGATCTTCAATATCCATCTCCAAATACCCTCCAAAAACTCTCCAACGTGCTCTATAATTTTCCCTCCATGGATGTTCCAACTCCAAGCTCTCTACTTGCTGCTCATGACCCAAAACTGAATGTCCAAAATTGTTGTAGTTGCCCATATGAATTTCCTCTCCTTTGGCATGCTTGCTTGGTTCACAGACTTCCCCAATATGATTGTACTCATCCCCCATGCTTCCAATAATTATGGGATGTGACTTCTCACACCCACCCTCTTACATGCATTCAATTATTGGCTTTGGGCACACTCAATAAAAAACTATACTTTAATACATAATGATAATAAAATTAAGGAATGTGGGTGGAATCAATAGACATGGGTAATTTCCCCTTGAAATCCTCTTATAGGCATTCTCTTAGACCCTCCCCTCTCTTGTGGATTAATTCATTGATCCGGATTTTATGAGAAGAAAGAAATGAATACAGATTATTAACAGGTGCTTAACAAAAAATAACAGAGATACAGTAAAACTAATTTTCTATTCAATAACGAAATAAGATGAAACTGTAAAATGCAGCGGAAACAAGCTTGCTGGAATGGTGGCGGCTTATCTCTGAGAAGAGATGTGACGACAATGCGCATTTGCCAGAAGAAGGTTACAATGAGGCTCTGAAGGCCTTTTTACAATAATAAAGAATGCCTAAAACCCTAGACATCCAAAAACCTAACTCTAGGAGATGAAGCGCCAAAAGTCACGTGGGCCCCGTTTGGGTAAGTTGGTACATCAACTTCCCGGGGTCATAACTTTTGCATAGGATCTCCATTTTAGGCGTTTGATAGCCCGTTGGAAAGGTATCATCGATGAGATTCATTTTGGGGGCTCAATTATGCCTTTGACTATCATTGAGGAGATTGATCCCGAAAAACTGTCATTTAGGCCCTCAAAATGGCCCCGGAACTTAAAACTGCAAAAAATAGTAAATTGCCAAAATTGTCAGAAAACTATTTTGAGCCAGTTGGAAAAGGTGGGTGGCCACCGGTATCCATATAGATCAATCCTCCCTCCTTAGGAATCAATGGTCTCCATTTCATTGAGGTCTCCCATCAGATGAGGAAATGTCTGTTGAATTTGGCCCCGGGTGAGCCACTTGCCTTGGTGCAGGAGCTACACTACTTTGAGGACTCGATAAAGCTGGATCCTTTGTTGTCGAGTGCCCTTGATCTGTCTATCCACAATATGATCATTGGATGCCTGTTGTATGCAGTCGGGGTTGAGTTCTGTTGGTGTCAGTTGTTCTGCTACTTCTGACGTGTCCAATAATGGTGGGAAATAAGGGCGAAGGAGATCCACGTTGAACACTGGGTGCAGGCCAAGGAAATGAGGAATGTTGAGCTCAAAAGAATTATCCCCCATAGCCTTGGTGATAGTGTACAACCCATAATGGAGTGGGCGAAGCTTCCGATGGGGTCTTGGAAGGCGTTCTTTTTGCAAGTGCAACCAAACTTTGTCACCCACCTAAAACTTATGCGACACTCGATGTTGATCATGGCGATGTTTGTACTTGTCATTGGACTTCTGTAGGATATCCTGAACCTGCTGGCGGATGTGTTGGATATGCTCAATGAACCAGGTGGCTTTGTCAGCTTCAGTTGGAGCAGGAGATGAGTTGGTCGAGGTGACCGCAAGGGGAAGTGCAACATCTATGGGACCCAATGGTTGGAATCCCAACCCCACTTGAAAGGGGCTGTGGCTGGTTGAGCTATGCAGGGCTCGACTGTAGCTATGATGGACATAGGGAAGGATCTCATCCCATGTGCGAGGGTGATTTGAATTATATATGCGAAGGATATGCACAATCATTCGATTTACAACCTCGGTTTGGCCATCTATCTAGGGGTGGAAGGCCGTGGATTTGGTGAGCTTGGTGTTCAGCAGTGACCAGAGGCTCGATAAAAATGTGCTAAGAAATTGACTATCCCAATCTGATACAATGGTTTGTGGGATTCCAAAATGTACCCAACTCGTTCAAAGAATAGCTTGGTAGTGGCCTCTGCTGTGATGCTCTTCTTGCATGCAACCAGAATCACCATCTTAGAAAAGCGATCAACGGCCACAAAAATACAGTCATTTCCCCACTTGGTGAACCGGAGGCCCGACATGTAGTCCATTGAGATGGATTCCCATGGCCTGTCAGGAGTAGGAAGAGGGGTGTACAGGCCCTGTTTCTTAGTGGTCAGTTTGGCAATAGCGTAGGCAGTGCAGGACCTGATATACTTGCTGACCTCCTATCGAAGTTTCGGCTAGTAGAAATTTTTCTGTAGCATCGCCACTGTCTTTTAGATGCCGAAGTGTCCTGCCACCCGACTGTAGTGGGCTTCCCAGATCAGCTTTGCTCTCTCACTTGATGGAACACAGATATGGCCCAGATGACACAACAACCCATCCTGAAGATGGAAATTATTGACAACTGCATTTGCACCCAACATTTGGTAGGTGGTGGCAAAGTTGGGGTCTGTCTCATAGAGTTGAGGCCATCTAGATGTCTCATGGCCGTAAGATTCTAGCACCGTGGTGAGTTCCACGACTAGTGGTTTGCTGAGGCAATCAATGACGCGATTGGTGCTTCCTGTTTTATACTTGATGTTGAGGTGGAATTGCTGCAAGTATGTGGACCACTTTTTATGGCGGTCATTCTTCAATTTTCCCTATGTCTGCATGAACTGCAGTGGCTTATGATCAATGTGGATGACTGTCTCCTTCCCAAGAATGTAATGTCTCCATTGGCGGCATGCTTGCACAATGGAGTACATTTATTTTTCGTAAGTAGGGTACTTATGGATAGTATCTGACTGTGTCTTTCTATGATAGGCCACGGGGTGGCCGTGCTGAGTGAGAACGACACCCAAAACATATTATGAAGCATCTATCTCGATCTCAAAGGGATGTTGCAGGTCTGGTAGTGAAAGTACTGGGGTGGGTCACAAGCGCTTCTTCAAATCATCAAACACTTGTTGTTAGGATCGGCCCGACGCAAATTTCACCTTACCACCACCCCTGTTTATTTGGCTGAGGGCCCATGCAATATGGGAGAAACCCAACACGAACTTGCGATAGAAATTGGCAAGACACAAGAAGCTCCGAAGCTCAGTGAGTGTTTTTGGGGCTGGCCAGTCACATATGACTTGTATATTGGCTGGATCCACATGTACGCCACGCTGATTAATGATGTAGCCTAGGTAATGGACCTTGTCCATGCCGAAGGAGCATTTTTCCAAGTTGGCATATAGCTTGTGCTGTCGCAGGGTGTGTCGAACTTGTTGAATATGCTGCAAGTGTTCGGCCCAAGTCTTGCTGTAAATTAGAATGTCATCCAGATACACCACTAGAAAAGCATTGGTGAATGGTCGTAGGATATCGTCCATCATCCTCATGAAAGTGGCTAGAGCATTTGTCAAACCAAAGGGCATGACCAACCATTCAAAAAGGCCTTCCTTTGACTTGAAGGTGGTCTTCCATACATTTGTCTATTCTATCGGGACCTAGTGGTAGCCAGACTTCAGATCAATATTACTAAAGTATTTGGCCCCCGTGATTTGATCAAGGAGGTCATCGATTCAGGGAATTGGGTACCAATTTCTGACTGTGATTTTATTCAGAGCCTGGTAATCAATACAGATTCGCCAGGTTCCATCTTTCTTCTATACCAGCATGATTGGGCTCCCAAAAGGTGATGAGTTGGGGCGGATGTGCCCCTTGTGGAGCAGTTATTGGATTTGTCGCTTGATCTCCTCATTCTCTAACAAAGAGCGATGATAGATTGGCCCATTGCGAAATGGTGCGCTGGGGGTCAGATCGATGGGGTGCTTGACCTGACAGTGTATAGGTACCCCTGTAGGTGAGGAGAATATATCTGAGTATTCTTCCACGACCTTATCTACTTGCTTCTGTTGTGTGGAGAGGTCGGTCGTAGAGACGCTGGATGTGGCTGCGATCTTTCGCTTGTTCAGAGAGCGAATCACAAAGAAGATAAACTTCCCCGTCTGAGAGATGACCTTCCTGCATTGCTTAGCAGAGATCAAGGAAATAGCACTAGGTGGGATTGCCTCAGGTATCCTATACAATTTCCTGTTCAAAGTAATAATAACACTATGAGGCATAGACTCATATACAACATGACGTTTCCATAAATAAGGTTGGCCCAAAAGAACATCACAAACTTCAAGAGGAGAAACATCACACAATACCTCGTCTTTGAAGGGCTTGATGTTGTATGATAGTCGACACCGTTGGCTGACGCGAAGATCACTTCCTTGGTGGAGCCATCCAATGGTGTAGGCTTGTGGGTGCGGCGTTGTTGGCAGGGACAACCACTTGACGACCTCTGCTGAGATGAGGTTCTTCTGGCTACCGCTATCAATGATGAAGTGTAGCAGGGTGCCTTTTACCCACATCTATGAATGGAAGAGGCACTCTCCTTCTTCTGGCTTGTCTGGTTCACTCGGCTGGATCCTGGTGGTAGCAATGGTGGCACTGGGTTCCGCGTCAATGATCCATCTTCCCCTTTCTGGTTCTGGATCAGAGTCAGAATCCACATCTGATTCAGAGGCTTTCACTTCGGCCACTAGCGACTGCTTTGAAGGCAGTCAACAGTGTTATGCCAAGGGCTCTTATGGAAGTCGCACCACTTCCCAGTATCTTTCTTTGTCTTTCTGATGTCCTTCTTTGCTTGCGGCTTGGACTAGTTGTCCTGATATTGTCTATATTTTCTCTATCCTTTGTTCGATGGGTTAGGGCCGCCCTTTCCTGGCTTTTGTTGTGAGGGGTTCCTAGGCCCAAATTGTCGTGTCTTTTGTTTGAGCTTATGCTCGATTTTGACGACATATCGGTAGGTCGTGCCCAAGGATGAGATGTCCAGAAATTCCATTTTGGTATGGACGTATCTATGTAGAGCACCGTGATACTTGAGCACCATATGTCACTCCGAATCTTTGATACCCAACTTGGTGAGCAAGGTATGGAAGATATTTGTGAAATCTAGTACTGCTTGGTCTCTTTATTGCCACAGTGTGGTCCATTTGGTATAAAGGTCGTCATAACTTCTGACAGGGTAGTATTGTTCCTTAATAACATCCCTAAAGGATTCCCAGGTGGTCGTGACTGAAAATAATGAGGTTTCCTCTATTTCCTTTTGCTCACAGAAAGTTTCCCACCAATCTTTGACATGGGGAACGACTTTGAGGAGCGCAAAAGTAATCTTTTCTCTATTCGAAAAGTTATGGACAGAAAAATACCCTTCTAGTAGATTCAACCACTTTTCTACAACATCTGCATCTATCTAACCTTCAAATATAGGAATATCGAAGTTTATATGTACCTTGAAGGGGGCGGCGCCTCCGTTCGAAGAAGATGCATCACCTTTTGGTAGCCGCCGAAGGATTTGTGCGAAACTATCCATCATCTCCTTCCTCTGTTGCATGAGGGCTTCCTCAATCAACAGTTTGAAAGGATATTTTGTCTGATCATATTTATTTTATCCTGCCATGGGAGGTCTCTTGGGCATGCGAGAGCTTCTGTTCTCAAGAGAAACAAGCTCGAGACCCAACTCTTTGTACTCCGACCTCATTGGGGACATGCATTAAGACGACAAGGAGCAGACCGCTCTGATACCACTGATCTAGATTTTATGAGCAAAACAAAATGAATAAAAATTATTAACAGGTGCTTAACACAAAATAATAGAGATATAGTAAAACTAGTTTTCTATTCAATAATGAAATAAGCTGAAACTGTAAAATGCAGCGGAAACAAGCTTGTTGGAATGGTGGCGGCTTATCTCTGAGAAGAGATGTGACGACAACACACATTCACCAGAAGAAGGTTACAATGAGTCTATGAAGGCCTTTTTACAATAAACAAGAATGCCAAAAACCCTAGACATCCAAAAACCTAACCCTAGGAGATGAAGCGCCAAAAGTCATGTGGGCCTCGTTTGGGTAAGTTGGTACATCAACTTCCTGGGGTCGTAACTTTTGCATACGATCTCCGTTTTAGGCATGTGATAGCCCGTTGGAAAGGTATCGTCAAGGAGATTCATTTTGGGGTCTCAATCATGCCTACATCTATCATTGAGTAGATCAATCCAGAAAAACCTTCATTTAGGCCCTCAAAATGGCCCCGAAACTTAAAACTGCTAAAAATAGTAAGTTGCCAAAATTGTCAGAAAAATGTTTTGAGCCAGTTGGAAAAGGTGGGTGGCCACCGGTATCCATATGGATCTTTCATCCCCCATATATGTCCATGTCCCCTTAGCATTTGACATCACATTTTATTATTAACATTTAGAAATGCATTTGCATATACATCGCTTTGGTCATAGCCACACATTATATCTACATTAAGAATTAATTAAACTGAGGATTATAATGGGGATGTTACATATGCATTTGTTTTCTATTCAATGCCTTAGTTAATTTAGCACATATATAAGTACACTGTTTCAACAAAAAGACATCTGGATACGTACTTTCCAATTGTACAATCTAAAGCGAGATGCTTGTGGTTGTAGAAGTTGGTTATAATATTTTTGTATATCATACAAGTACATGTTGGGGCTCAGAAATGTCCTATTTTCATCCACCTTTCCCTTCATCATTCTCCACATTTCATCGCCCCATTAACCTTTCACGATATCATTTCCATAAATATACTTGGGTTTCACCTTATTGTTCTCCACTTTATTCATTTTAGTATTAAAAAGGAATTTGTGATTAAATGTTAGAAAATTGACATGTTTTCATATATATCTCAAAAATGTGCGATCTTTGTAATGTGTAGGAATATATGAAGGATTAATTCAAAAGGACTTCTCGAATACTTCCTCCACCATTTCAAGATTTGAGGAGATAATTCAAGCCCATTCCAAGGAGAAGATCATGGAGATTTGGTTGGAATAACTTATCCAAGATATATGAGAGATATGTGTGAGGATTTGAAGGGATTATATTTTGTAATAATGGGAAATAGGTTGAGAGAAAAGTGAATCTGCAATAATGAGATGGTTATATTATCTTCAAGGCTCTCATGTATAAAAGAGAGTGCTCTCTCTTCATGAGGATTCAAGTAGAAGAGGAATTAGAATTGAGTTAGATTATGTAATTAGAATCAGAGTAGTCATTAGGATTCAAAAGAGAAAGGGATTCTTATATTTGATTCATGGTTTTGGTTTTCATGCTTTCATTATTCTTTTATAAAGATTGATTTGATTATTATAATATAAGATTTCTTCATTGGTGAGATCTCACATATGTTGTTGTGTCATTCAACTCTTCACATGTTGTATTTTCTTTTCCTTCATGTAGTTCTCCATTTCTAGATTAATTCCATTTACGCAATTTCCCATTCTTAGAGTAATTTCATTTACGCAACTAGATTAATTTCAATTCCAGTCGTGTGTTAGATTAATGATTCAATTCCAGTCGTGTGTTAGATTAATGATTCTATTTTAGTCATGTGTTAGATTAATGATTCAATTTCAGTTGTAGCTTAAACATTAGATTAGATTAGTCCCGCTTCAATCTTGCATATACTTTGCGTGTGCTTTGTCAGTTTACGAACCCTGGGTTGACAAATTAGATAGTTGGGCAAGTACTAAAACTCAATTAATACAACATTAGTTCGGCCCAATATAACGGATGTCGTTCCCTTGTCATGATTGTTGTTCCTTTTGCTGTTCATTTGAATGAAACAATTGATGTTCCTTTTGTTATGATGGTTGTCCCTTTGCAGGGGTTGCATCTCTAGAGGACGGGTATTGAAAACGGAAGGTAAGAACCTATGTAGGCAACAAGTAAAACACTTGCACCAACGCCTACCTTTGGATGGTGCATAGAGGTTATATTTTAGGACATCTTTAGAGCCCAACAGTACATAGAAATCATTATTGTGCTATGTGGATAATCAACAAGGCCAAATATAATTTCTAGTGATGTTTGTATTCGTTCCTTGGATGCCCATAAAAATACCCACATTTTACAAAACTTTGTGCATTAAAAACTAGAAAAAAAAAACAAAACAAACAAACAAACAACACTATCCTCAAATTATCATGGATCCATCAGCTTAACCCCTAATCTATGGAGGAGGGATAAAATGTAATGTGATCCTCCACTTAGACTCCACTAGAATTCAATTATTATTCTTGCTATCTCTGTAGCGTTTTAGGTCATAAATACAAGTATAAGGGAAATTGTCAGGCTATATGGTGTGACTAAATCAATTGTTTCCGACAGAGATCCTAAGTTCACATTAAATTTTTAGAAAGGATTATTTAAAGGATTTGGGACAAATTTAAATTTTAATATGGCATATCACCCAGAGTCAGATGGGAAGACAAAGAGGATCAATCAAGTGATTGAACATATGTTGATAATTTATGTAATGGATAAGCCATTCAAATGAGAAGAATATTTACATTTAGTTGAATTTACATACCTGAACACTGGGTATCAAACATATTTGAAGATGAGCACATTTGAAGCATTGTATGGCAGGATATGTAACGCAATTTTGAGTTGGTACAACCCATTTGATAGAGCCATCATTGAGCTAGACTTTCTCAAGGAAATGGAAGAACAAATGGTGAAAATGAAACATAATTTAAAGCTTGCGCAAGATAGGCATAAAAGTTATGCAGACATATGAAAAACACATAGAGAATTTAGAGTAGGTGAGCATGTCTTCTTGAAAGTGAAAGATAAGAAGACTTCACTGAAATTAGGAAGTTTCCCGAAATTAGTAGCAAGATATTGTGGACCATTTGAAATACTGGAGAGGATTGGGCCTATTGCATACATTCTTGCATTACATGGACCCATGTGCATTCATAATGTTTTTCATGTGTCTTTTCTTAAAAAGTATGTGCATGATCCTAACCATGTAATTGATTGGATTGTGATCTAGGTGGAGAACGAGGGTGAATTTCGGGTCCAACCGGTGCACATATTGGACACGAAGGTCAAAGTTATTAGGAATAAATCCATCGACTTGGTAAAGGTCCAATGGTCCTAAAAATTCTACATGGGAGCATGAGGACGCCATGAGGGAGGATATCCACAACTTTTTGAAGATTTTTATAGCACATTTGTATATAATGCACTAAGGAAGGGGGAGGGGAATGTAATACCCCGAGGTTGTAAATGTGTGTAATTACATATGTTTTTATAGGTTGGTGAGCCAAGATATTTCTTTCCAAAGTGCATGTGTGGTATTAGGCTAGAGATCCTATATATTGAAAGGCCAGTGAGCCTAACATTGTACATTGTAATCATACTCTCATATATTAATGCTCTGTAAATTGTTGTGGATATTCTATTGGAACAATTTGTCACAACAGATCTTATAATATTCTGAAATCTTAGATTTATGTGGTTTATTTCTTTAGATCCCAGATTTATTATCTCTAGCTTATGGCTTGAATTTAAGAAATAACTAAAATGAAAAAAAATGAAAGAACAAGCACAAATATAAACCATCCACACAAATGAACACAATATTTGACATGGGAAAACCTAACTAGAAGGTGAGGCCTATGCTCTTCTCTCTTTGCTTCAGTTATAAAATGCACACACAAAGGAATGCGAACCCACTATGGAGTTACCTTTTGGTATTGTGGCCTGAACGCTTACTATAGAATCCTCCTCCTTCGTTATTCTCACAAAATTCCACTCTCAAATGTTTTTCTCAGCTATGGAATAAGATACAATGCAAAATAATGGAATCCCTTCTCCTCCTAGTGGCCTGATAGCCATCTAGGGGTAGGGTTTTGACTTCTTCAACCCTAAATTGTGATAAAGTTTTGTACCTTCTAGAATCTTCTTTAAAGTCCACATGTGGCTATCCCCATATGCATGAGTAACAAGGACTGGCATGGCATCCTTTCTTACCATGGTGGTCAACTTGTAGGAGGCATAAATTTTTCACATGAGCTCTGATTGATGCGATTTTTGTGCCATCAGAAAGGTCTATAAGTGTATATCAATGTCAATGTTAATATCTAAGCTGAGAAAGTTGTTTGATGCCTCAAAATGGCTCTGAAAGGTTTCAAACCCCAATTTTCCAAACTAGGACATGTCATTAAAATGCCCCTGCAAGATAATTACTCCAATTTTTTCCACTCCGAAAGAATCAATATAGAAGACAAATAATACAATGATCTAATCTATATCAATTAATAAAAATACATCATGGATGTAGACTAAGTCAGATAAATAGTATGGGGGGTTAGGAATCCACGGGAGGGAAAAGGGCTAAGGGATTAAGAAAGGGGTTTAAACCAAGGGGGATAAGGGCTTAGGAAAGTGAATTAATCCAAGGGGGATAAGGGATTAGGAAAGTGGATTAAGCCAAGGGGGCTAAGTCAAATATTAAATTAATTTTAAGTCATAGCCTAAGTCCTCAAGTCATGATTTTATCCCAAGTTCCCAAGTAAGGGGACGAGTTTCCACGTAGTGAGGAAGTAGTTCCTTGGTTGCCACTTGTCAAAAAGGGAACATGCATACATAAATTTGTATTAGTGGAAAATGGAGGGATTCTCATTCATTCTCATCATTGCACTTTGCCATTCTTTCTCTATTATAATGGGTGTGATGTAGTGAGCCATTGAGACCCTGTTACATTGTGAAACCCTGTGAACCCTAGGTGGATTTGGGTGAACAATTCTCCTTAGGTTTCCTTGGGGAAGGTTGGATCCCTATAGGGATAATTGTCTGGGATAGGTTTCCCTTGGTGGGAGGCCTAGATGGTGCATGGAGACTCCATTATAGCAAATGGAGTTCCTAGAGCCACACAAATCTAAGACTTCTTGGTCGGCATGTGTTGGAGCCCTGGAAGAGAAGTGGGACAACTTGAGGGACTACAATGCAGAGAAGGGAGTACACTTCCTTGGGTTATGTGGGTTTATGGGGAATGAGAGGTTGTGTATTGGAATTGATGTTGAAGTTTTGTACCTTGTCCTAGCTACTGTTGTGCTGACTTAGTTAGCCTTTTCCTTGGTGGAGTCATAGCCCCAGCTTAGGGGTGACTTATCGTTGAGAGTGTTGGAATAGTAGTGTCTATGGTTGGGTGGAATGTCCGAGTTCTACAACTAATTGGTGATTTTGTATAAGATAAGTGTTATTTATGATATGTGGTTTTATGATGAATATTATGTGTATTTATATGTGCTTAAATTATGTTGATGTGTGTGTGTGTGTTGTGGTATAATTATGCATGATATTATAAGTTATGCATGGTATTTCATGTTGTTGGTGGGCCTACATATTGTTTCATATGCATGGCATAATTTAGATTGGTATCATAGTGGGGTATAAGGTTATATGAGCCTTCAAGAAGGTTGGAATTAATTAATTAAGGGTATCATAGAATAATGAGCGAGGTAAAATATATAAAAGTATTCTATTTTGGTTTTTTATGAAATGGATAAGGTAGAAAAATTAAAGAAAGAACGCAACTTGTTCTATTCATGTCTTTTTTTAACTGGGTTGGGATTGTAGATATGTCTTACATATGTGCAAACATATCTACAACTAGTAGTAAAAAGACGATCATCCTTTTTTTTCACGTGGTTCAAGGCCTTGGATATCGTTGCTTGATACGTCCACGAAAAACCCCCTCAAAATCCGCAAGAGAACATAGGGAGGCTGAGTATTTTCAGAATATTGGGGGCTCAACAACAAGAGCATCTTATAGACCCATTTAAGGGCACAACATGTCACTCACAAGGAATTGAACCTGGGTGGGGAGGGTAACAATCATTCTTCCCAACCACCTAAGCTACATATAATGGAAAAAAAGATGATCATCCTTATTTAACAAACTACAGATTTAAATATGCCATCTATGTCAACATAAATAAATTATTGATTTAACACTTAGACAACATTCCACTATAGAGAAAATTTGGGTCTAAAATGGGCCTTCTAAGGAAAATATAGAAACAGTAAAAGCATATACCACATCACACTAAGTTAGAGGTGTTTTTTTTTTTAATTGTAACCTGTAGATTTATGTTATATAAAATCCGTAGCAAAATTTCATAGCAAAGAGTACAATCCAAAAAATTTCGGATCTTATATTTACAAACCAAAAAGAAGAGGCTATCCAACAAAGTATACAAACCTCTAATTTATTACAATACATCATGAGCCTATCAAATTGATAAGTGTACATTATATAGAATATACCTAACAACTTAACTACTTTAAAGAACTTAATAGAATATACCTAACAACTTAACTCCTTTAAAGAACTTAACTGACAAAAACTAAGAAAGAAAATTACTAATAAACTTCAACCTGAAGTACTTACTTCCTTTGTTGGAGTTGTATTCATAATGGATTATTGAGTTGGTACTTTCCCTCCATGGATTCCATGCTTTGTATATAAGGAAGAAGTAACAATACCATGTCCATTCTGTTGCTACTTGATAAGATAGACTACTATTTGTTGCAACTTAGAGAACTCGGCTTCAAGGGATGAGATACACTTTTTTTGAGTTAGCATTATCCCCATTATAACCTCCACATATGGGTTTGAAATTGAGCCTTTTTCCCCCAATTTTCCTTGTGTTGCTTCAATTAAACTTTCATGTCTATCCAAGAATTCAACTTGTTGCTTAATATCCTTTCTAGTTTCTTTGAGATCAATATAATCCATTACCCTTGCAATATGAAACCATGAACATGGAGTGAGGGACATAAAAAATATACTTTTGAAGTTGTAGAAAGAGAGGGAGATGTACAATCCTGTACCATGAACATGCCCACACCCTAACCAAAGATCATAAAAACCACATGAACCCATGAAAACATAGACCAAATCCTTCAAGGAAGATCTAGAGCTGAAAATAGGGAAAAGCTAGGTCCTAAAAAAAATATAAAACCGAGAATGAGTCACTGAACAAAGATCCAAACCTAAAACCCGAGGAGAGTGATTGGAAGAAATGATATAGGAGTCAACAGAAAAGAAGAACATTCTCTCTGCTGAAGAATTGAAGCAGAACAAAGATCGCCCCAAGATCCACAAGCTCCACTCTAAGAAGAAGTATAGCAGGGAGATGAAGTAATGAATACAGCATGACCAAAAATATTCAAAGGGTCTCAAATTTGATTTGGGCCTAAATATACCATGCCCACAACCTACGAAGTACACGGGGAAAGCCATAATAAACCCACATATATCCACAATTATCTTCTACAATTATTCAAAGAAGTGATACTTGGGGGAGGGTTGTGTGTGAGAGTTAATGGGATGTCTGATCGCACCCCCCATCACTTTGAACGAACTTGCGATTGTAGAGACACCCACGTGCCAATTTATTTGGATGCCAAATGTCATGAAAATATGGTTAAGGTATAGGTTCCAATGTGACCACATTGTTGATGGTTAAGGTATAGGTTCCAATGTGACCACATTGTTGATGGTTAAGGTATAGGTTCCAATGTGACCACATTGTTGATGGTTAAGGTCCCTTCATTTTGTGAAGTGGCTAAGGATGCATAATGGTTTTCTTTTGAATTATTGTCTCTCAAAACATGATAAAACATGAGATTGGAAAATGAAGAGAGGAGGTGCCTTATCCTTCCTAGCACATAGCCAAGTCTTACATCTAATGAGGAAATTCTTTGAAACACTCTAAGTTATAGGTTTTATCTAATGATAGTTGTCAAGTAAGTAGGGTTAATGTAGAGTTAAGAGGTGAGAGTAAAAAATAATAATAATAATTTTATATTATTGTGCAAACTCTAATCTCCTTTGATTTTGAACTTTTGATTTTAAAGGAGAAAACACATGTTCTATTCCCCTTTGATTTTGAACTTTTGATTTCAAAGGAGAAAACACATGTTCTTAACCATTAAGCCCACTCAACATGCACATAATAATAATAATAATAATAATAATAATAATAATAATAA
>ML784428.1:461551-510434 GCA_009831015.1 Picea engelmannii
TATATATATATATACCTTTTTTTATTATAAACATGTGCGAAGGTGATGGAGATGGGGAAGAGAAAGCAAGGAATGGCCAAGTATGAAAAGCAGTTGGACGAGCCTCAAATTAGGTTTAAAGGAGATAGTGAGGAGAGGTGAGTGTCCAACGGTGAAATTGCATGAGCCAGAATTTTTGATTGCAAAACGCGTAAAACGAAAGAGGGCATGATGGTGCAGTTCAGTGGATGGTTTGTATATTTGTGGAATTACGGGAAAGTGGCTAAGTATGGAATAGGGAAACGGTCGGTCAGGCTCATTTTCAGAATTAGGGTTTGAAGATTTCGTGAACGGGCCAACCTGAGGTCCCGCGAATGACATTCCATGGTGTTTGAAATCAACACTTGGAAACGATAATATAACTTTCTAGAAATCTTGGTTTAATGCGTATTAATGGGAGATCTCCGCAAATCTTGGTTTCTTTCCGAAGGGTAGGACCGAACAAGTTAATTTAGTTTTTTTATTATAAATAAGAGTCTTTTATTATAAACAAGTGCAAACAAGGAATGGAAAAATATGAAAAGCGGTCGCACAATTTTCAAAATACAGGTAATTTTGAGTAGAGGTGAGGGCCAACGGTCAAATTGTATGTTTTGGAAATTTTAACTATGAAATGTGTAAAAGGGAAGAGTGCAAGGAAGGAATGGGGAAGTATGAAAAGTGGTCGGACGGGTTTCAAAATAGTGTTAAAGGGGATTGTTACTAGAGGCGAAGGCTGATGTTCAAATTGTATGTATCATAAATTTTTACTGCAAAATGAGTAAAAGGGAAGAGTGTATGGTGGGGTGGCCCAGCGGCCGCTTTGTATAATTGCAGAATTGTGGGTGTTGTTTGCATGTCACAAAAAACTGGAAGGGAAATATTTAGTCCACGTGTCCAGGAATTGGAAATGGAAAAAGTGGCCAAGTATGGAATAGGGAAACAGACGGTCGGACTTGGTTGGAAAGAAGTGAGAAGGTGGCGGGCACAGAAAATAGTGATTAGGAATTGGATATTTCATGAACCCGTCAACCCGATGATCCGTGAAAGAGATTCAAACAAATGGAAAAGTATGGAAACTGGACGGAGGGGCTTAAAAAAATTGGTGACAATAGTTGCACAGGAGACGTGAGGACCCGACAGTCAAACTGTAGCTCTCGAAACTTCTGAGTGCAAAGTGTGTAATGGGGAAGAGGGTATGATGTGACAGTCCGGTTGTAAATTTGTATATCGCGGAAGTATGGGTGCTCTTTGGAGGTGACGGAACAATGGAAGTGCACCCTAGAACCCGCATGCCCGGGAATTCAAATCTGTAATAGATATCCCATTTCCTGGGAAGATCTTTTCTGCATGTTTCTGGAAAAGTTGTAAACTTATTGCATATACTTGGAAATAAGTGTGAAGGTAGCGGGCACATTAAAAAATGACTAGGAATTGGAAATTTTCTGAACCCGCCAACCCGACAATCCATGAAAGAGATTCAAAGAAATGGCAGTGTGGAAAGTGGTTGGATGGTCCTCAAAATAGGGTGACCAGGGTTGTCGAGGAGACGTGAGGCCCCGATGGTCAAATTGTATGTATGACAATTTTTGAGTGCAAAATGTATAACACAAAAGAGACGATGTTTTGGGAGTTCGGAAGTGAATTTGTAAGCAGAAGATAGGGTGTTGTTTGCATCTCAAGGAATATTGGAACTGCAGTCCGCCTGTCCAGGAACACGGAAGCGAAAAAAAAGAAAGCTTAGAAGAAATTGGATAAATATGAAAACGAACGCTACTTTTCCAGACTCATGATGTGAAGATATAGATGAAGATGACGATTTGTCAACTGGCCAGCCCATAAACTTCCAACCACAGGAACATGGAAAACTATAGAACCATAAATGCATAATAGATGGGAAGAACAAAAGGAAAAAATAGGAAAGATTACAAGAGGAAAAAGAAAGGGAGAGAAGAAATGTATCGCTCACACACCAACACCTACTCATAACTATGAATCCACAGAAAGACATTAACAATGGGAAAAACATTGTCAGCTATGAAATATAGTTGGAACCTGACAAACTCTAGTTCATGCCATAAGAGATGTAATTTACATCCATCTTAATAGTATTTTCTGGGGAGCCAACTGTGAAACCATGTAACAACAGATGCAACACCCCAACATTGCAAAGTTTAGGAAAACAAGAGAAACCAACAAATAACAACCCAGTTAAGAAGCACCAAAAGGCCCAACTATAGCCGCAGGACCTGAACACTGCGCAAGTACCAACCAGCCGACCAAGAAATTGACTGAACACAATATTGTATCAAAAAACTTGGAGGAAAACATATTGTAACACATCTGTTAACCAAATATTTCAAGCTGTGAGACTTGCCAGGTAAAATTCAAAGCTGGCAGGACTGTCTAAAGGCCTGCCTCTGTGCAAGAAACTTAGAAAAGTGTGGTTTTCCTGTTTGGTATTTTTCAATACTGGGAGGCATTAAATTCCTCTTGTAGTCCATCTTTAAATTATAGCTAGTATATTGATATTTGTAATAGATATCCTGTTACTTGGCAGGATATTTTGTGCATGTTTCTGGAGAAATTTTCTACGAACAATTACTATGACTGGCACTTGGAGGCATGGTGAGCTGTTAGGATTTGTTGGCCCTTGACCAAGTTGTGGAAAACCTTGGTCATGGTTGACCATTTTTGGGACTTCGAGAGGCAGGTCGAAGGTAGAGCTCAAAGCAAAGTGGAGATCATGGGATCTCGTCCCCTTTTAAGGGAATTTTTGGATTTAGGGTTTATGTAACGGGTATGGGGATGTAGGCCCATGGGTTTACCCGTGTTTAGGCCCATTTTGTAATGTATAAATAGATATCTAGGTGATGTAATAAGGGGGTTGTGTGAAAAAGAGACATATGTGTGTTGTGCTAAGTGCAAAGAGTTGTGAATGCTTCGTGCATACTATGTGTTGAGAGCTTGCAAAGCTAAGTGCAATTGATTGTAAGAATCTTATGTGCAGACTGTAAGAAGGATTTGTTCTTAGACCTAGCTCGGGGAAGTATGATCTGGCGAGGTGCGCACAGATCTTCTGTCCTATGTGAGTGGGTTCTGAGGCTCTATGCATGTAAAGAATATTGACAAAAGACAATAAAGAAAGAAGAAGAGTTGGTGGACGTAGCCCCACACCGGGGTGAACCACGTATATCCTGTGTTGTGGTTGTTTTGTGCTTTATGGTTGTTATGTGATTATTGTGATTTATGCTTAGTGTTGTAATCTGTATGTTGAATGCATCTGATATAGTAGCTTAGTGCTTAGTGATGTGAATGAATGCCAGATCTGATATATTTCTATGTGCTAAGTGCTTGGATGTGTTAGATCTTGTTGAATACTGTGATGTTTTGTAATTCGGATCTGAACCTGTGATGTGAATAAGGGTTAAATACTGATGAATATTAACTGCTAAGTGCTCTGTTAAGTACTGTGCTCAAAGATCTGTGTCCCAGCTAGGTTGTAGACACTTGAGTCCAACAACCACCCCTGCCTCTACTTCAGGTGAGACTTCATCTACTTCGTAGGTGTTGCCGAAAGGGCTGGTAGTTAGGGTTTTGTTGGTGCATTTTTGAAGCGTTGAACCCCAGGTCTGCCCCTGTGCCAACAAATGGTTCCATTGTCGGGACCTGAAACTGTGATTGCTGGGAATTGAAGAAAAGAAAAAGATATGTGCGTAGATCTGCTACTTTAATGTGCAGTATTCTACTTGACTTGCGAAGCTCTATGCTAAGAAAGGAATCAGATCTGAAGAAAAGAGGTAAGATCTTAAAGCTTTGTGCTATGAGAAAGGTAAGGTAAGTGAACATTTTTGTTTAGAAAGAATGGATCTAGGAATACTTGATAGACTTTGTCCTAGTCTAAAAACTAGGGCACAACTAGAAGAAAGAAGATTTGATATGAGTAGATCTGATAGAAATAGTGAAAGATATGTTATTCCTGTGCATAGAAAGAATATCTGGACTAAAAAATGGATGCAGGATCCTATAAATAATTTTTTGTAGGTTAGTTACTCTGATCCCAATGCGTAGTATAGGAAAGGTTGGAGATCATTTAAAAGAAGGAGAGGATTAACTCTTTGTTATAGTTGCAGAAGACTGGACCATATTGTTAAGGAATGCCCTAGTAGAGGTCCTAGTTGTCTTTTCTGTAAAGATATGGACCATGAAGTTTTGTATTTTCCTAGAATGATTGCTAAAGTTGAAAAGATGAATATGAAATAAGAAAACCATGAGACATGCCAAGAAACTAAGGATATGATAGAACCCTAGAAAGAATCAGATACTGTATTATTACAGATGAAAGAAACCCTGAATGATCACAAATACATTGACTTATCAGAGATATTAAAAGAGAAGGACTATATAGAAACAATAATAGGAGACTTCGACATCGACTGTGTTCTGGATGAGGAAACACTGGTGAATATTATGACAGAAAGAACTTGGGAAATTTTGGGAAAGCCTGCTATGATTCCTTCATTGGGAGGAATAAGATTCTTTAAAGGGAAGATGAGAACCCTATGTGGAAGACTTACCCAGATACCTATGAGTTCTCATGGAACTTCCATAGAAGAAGAATTTGAGGTCATTAAGTTTGTTGAGGAAAATTCCCCATTTGCTATTTTTCTAGGAAAAACCTGGATTGAGAAAGATCAGATACGAAGGAAACAAGAAGAGGAAGATCTAGAACAAAAAAAGAAAGAACTAAGAGATTTCATGGCTAGGAGAATAACACACTTACTAAAAAAAGACAAGTCAAAGCTACTGAGGACAAGAGATCTGGATGTCGAAGTTGAAAGAACACATAAATACTTGAAACACCTGTCTGTACAAGAGAGTAGAACACCTACTCTAGAAAGAGAGGACATATTACTCTCGAACCCTTCGAAAGACCCTCAATAGTGCGAAGTTACTATGCCAAGGAGAGATAAGAACAAGAATGGAAAGACGAACCCAGTGATTCCGATTATAGGGAAGAAATTTGTTGGCCCTTGGTTATGGAAGGAAGCGAAGATCAAGGAAGAAAAGGAGAAATATGAACTGCGTGGAAGACACAGTGACTGTTATTGGGTCGAAGTGAGTAAAAGAGCAGAAAAGATGGAGAGAAGCCTGAGAAAGCAATCCATTGGAAGAGGAGACCGAGGATGACAAATCAACAAGGAAGAAGGATCATGGACAACTTAGCAAGTGGAAAAATCCACCATTAGATGCTTTGGAGCACCGCGCGAGAAGGAAGGAAATTCAGGCTAGCAAAGCCCTGGAAATGCGGGTCAAGTTGATCTAGGGTTTTAGACACCTAGGGTTTTGGTATCTAGGGTTCTGGACACCTAGGTTTCCACCTAAGGATGTCGGTAAGTGATTGTAATTTATAAATAAGAACCTATATGAGGGAAGAGGGTTCGTTCAGGTTCAAGTTACTCGATCTAGTTGTTGTGGGTATGTTGTGAGATATTATTGCAATGTGAGAGAAGTGCTAAGTGTGAGAGCCTTCTGGTATTGTAAGATCTTCAGACAGGTGCGAAGATCAACCCTGTAGATGGGTGCACAGGAAGGGGGAGAGATAGAGAGAAGAGAGATATCTTTTGGTTAAGAGCGCGGATCAGAACTGTATGATTTCATCTTAATATATTATAAGCACAGTTCTGTGGATGTAGCCCTAGAGCGAGGGTGAACCACATATATTTGGTGTTGTCTGTGATTGGTATTCTGTCTCTATCCTTGATATACTGTGACTGCATTATTATGTTAGATTTGATAAGTAGATGTGTAGAATAGATCTAAGATGATAGGTGCTATATGAATGATGTGTTGTTCTTTTATCAGATCCACTTGATATTCCCCTTGGTTGTAGACACTTATGTCCTGCAACCCTCCCATAGCTGCTTCGGGTGAGACTGCATCTACTTCGTAGGTGTAGCCGAAAGGGCCAGTAGTTAGGGCTTGTTGGTGTGCTCTTGGAGATGAACCCTGGGTCTACCCCCGTGCCAACAAATGGTTCCGTTGCCGGGACATGAATCTTCTTGAGGGAATGTCAAGGTGGTTCCCATCAAAGACAAAGATTCAAAAGTAGATAGAGGATCAAGAAAAGGACTTCACTGAAGCCCAGAACAAGAACCCTAATCAGAGTACAGAGGATTGGTTGAAGAGACACATTTTTACTGATATACACGAGATATTCTTTGGAGGAATCCATCAGGAACTATATGAGTGGTTAGCCAGGTTGGCAGATACCCAGTTTGAGGTCATATCTATACCTTCTATAGTTTGGACGTCGACGTTGGTCAAGAAGGTCAAGAGAGTTGATAACACTATGTCAAGAGTAGTGGATCACTGGTTCGATAGCACCATTGGAGGCTACATCACCAAGTTTGCTGTTGACAGAGTAGAATCATATAGCCAAGCCGAGAGATATTTTTTCAAGGAACCCAGAGGAAAATTTTTACACTTTCTGAAGTTGAGAATCAAGATGTTGTTGCATGAGAAGAAAATCTTGAAGATATAGTAGATTGATCAAATCTGAAAAGGCTAATGTTCAAAAATTCAAACAGTGACATCGACACAGAGGTTGGACATACGCGCAGTGGGAGAGTGTTTAGAGAAGTTCATCTTGCAAACCTGTTCAAGAAGAACTACGAAGATGAGGCTTTCTATAGTGGAGAAGAAGCAGATCTAATCGATGAAGAGCATTCAGAACCCGCTAGGGAAGAGGAAGAGGAAACCAAAGAACTTCACCGGGACGAGCCAAAAACTTCAGGAACTGCACAGACTATTGAAGTAGGTTCTATTACCCCTCCTGTTGATTCAGTAGCATTAAGAAATCAGAGTAATCCAAGCCACCAGAGCGTCTAGAGCACCATCACTAGTAGTCCACCACATACTCAGTCAGGGACCCTAGGAAGATCTATGGCAGATGAGATGAGACTCCCTATCTTTAGGGGAGTTGGATCTAAAGATCCTGACAAACATTGGTTCCTATGTGAAGCCGTATGGAATATTAAGAATGTCACCGATGAAGCAGTGAAAATAACCCAGTTTAGTACTACCCTAAGAGATCGCGCACTAAGTTGGTACATGAAGCTTGTCCAAGGATTTGCGTAGCCTAAGCCACTAAATGCGATCAAGAATGCGCTAATTGTAGAATTTAAGAAACCTAAGTTAGAGTCCCAATGCATTAAAAAGCCGAAAGAGATCAAACAGAAGGTAGCCGAGCCAGTTTGGGAGTTTGATAAGAGATTCAAGACCCTAACAGGTCGATTGACTTTTCAGATTCCAGATGAGCAGAACAAGGAATGGTTCATTGTTGCCCTCTTACCACACATCAGAGTTCCTCTGATGCAACAGAAGATCGCTTCGCAGGCTGAGGTGCTGGAGATCGCCATGAAGTTAGAATCAGCCCCTATGGGAGAATCCATCTCAAGTATGAGTCAGATCTTGAGTCAGCTGACTAGTTTGTCTTTGTAGGTCGAAGATATGAAGAAAGACAAGGGGAAATATAAAAGAGAAGACATATGGTGTGTCAGATGCAGATCATAAGGCCATGACAAGGAGAAATTCTCTCTAGTCCATGAATACTTGGCCTCTGGAGCCCCGAGCCCTTTGAAGCAAGTCACCTTACCCTAGTGCGAGGTATGTAGAAATAGGCAAAAAATATGTTCAGACACCCAAAAAAATTTATTGCACGTTCTATAAGTCCGTGGGACATGATGATAGGGATTGTAGGGCTTATGATCTCATGCATGAAAGGTCAAGAGACATATACAAGATTCAAGGTGAAGTACAACAAGAAGGAAACTCTATGCAGTACAACTCCCCTGGGTGAGGAAACTTCAATCCTCATGGTGGATTTAGAGGAAAAGGAGGAGGAGGAGGTATGGGTAGAGGCTGAGGAAAGATCATCTGTTATAACTGCGCATAGCTAGAACACTTGGCAAGGGACTGTAAGAACCCTTGCACTACTTGCAACTACTGCAACTCCTTCGAGCATGTTATTGAAGAATATCCAGCACTGTTGGCTATACTTCAAGAGAAATGAGGACCTCAATAGAACCCGCAGATACAGTTGATCAAAGCTAAACCTCGCAGAGAAGACCTTAGAGTCGCTTATATTACTAGAGGAGGTGCTGTTACAGGAGATGACATAATGACCCAAGGGAAGACTACAAAAGATTCAGGGATTAGGAAAGTTGCAGAGAAGACCCAAACCTTTGATGCAAAGAAAGAAAGACAAATATTTGAGGAAGAAAGAAAAGAGTTCAAAGGAGACCAAGGTTCTTCATCAAAGACAAGACCAGAAGTGAGAGAATATGGAATGCCTCAGGCATTTGATCAGTCCGCTTCGCCAAGAGAGGGAAAAGAGGTAAGCAAGCTCATGGAATTTCTATATACTTGTGTTAAGTTGATTCAGGATGAGAGTATTGTCCAAGAACTACAAAATTTAATCAAACAACATGAGCTAGGAAAGATAGAACCCTTACTGAATAGGGCAGTACATCAAATCAGTAAGAAGAGAAGGACCAATAAGGAATTACATTTGAATGCTCAAATAGGCGAATATGATATAGATTATGTAATCCTCAACTTAGGGTCAGAGGTCAATGTCATGACGAACCAAACCTGGGCACTGATGGGAAAACCAAAGTTGATCTATTCCCCTATCAGGCTTAGGATGGCCAATCATCAATATGTAAGTCCATTTGGCAGACTGGAACATGTCCCTGTGGACATTGATGGAGTAAGAACATTTGCATATTTTGAGGTAATTGAGATAGTTGATGACAACTGTCCTTACCCTACACTGTTAGGAATTTATTGGGCCTTCAATAATTCCACTGTGGTTGATTTAAATAAGAGACGTATGACTTTTGAAAAATATGGCCTTAGGATCATTGCACCCTTATATCCAGATGAAGGTTAGCGGTACACAGAACCCATTAGATAAGAAGACCGCGCATATGAACTGGAAAATATATACAAATTAACAACCATACAACAGGATTTCATTAATCCTACGGCCGATGGAAACTTAATCTGGAGAAGTGACAACGTATGCTCACCAGACTCAGAAGAAGCACTGGAGAATTGGAAGAATAAAATGTATGAAGTATCTACAAGAAGATGTGCTAGATTAACCAGAGAAGTTCGCTGGATCGACACAACAATGAGTAACTTACCCACCTTTGATGGTCTAAATCCATTAGAAACCTTCTTGTCGGACTTTGAAGAGAGTGTATCAATGAAACAAAGACTGTTGGCGATGGATGAGGCCCTGAGAGAAACCCCAACAAGATGGTGGGGGGCACGCAAAAGTAACATTACAGATTGGTTACAGTGTCGTACCTTGATGACAACATGGTTCTCAGCACAAGTAAAAGGATGCGAAGTTCGATACACAGGTCAAATATTCCCAAAGGACCATGTGTGAAGTTGTCAGGAAGCCTGGAGAAATGTTCCTAAAGAACAATGGGTACACAAATTCATCAACACACTGGACAAAACACCTATCAACTGGTATCTTCAAGCAGAGTTGTGCCTCATAACTACAGATTGGAATGGTATGACTCAGAATTTTGTAACCACCTTCTTATTTGAAAGTCAATATCCTTGAGTAGATTAAGCACTACATATTGTCAGGCAAAAAGTATTTGAGGAGGCCTCTAGCCTCCCTTTAGGGAAAGACAAGGACGAGTGGAATGCACCTCTACAAAAACTACAAGGCTATTACAACATCAATACTGATGAAGATGACGATCCAAGAAAGGTGAAAATTATAGAAACATAAGGCCAAAGAGATGTGGAAGGACCAGGAGTTGAGTTACCATTCATTGGACAACCAATCAATATTAAGAAGGTCAATATTGGAACAGAACAGACACTGAAGCTTGCAAATGTTGGAGATTATTGGGATGCTACCACTATTGACAAGATTACAGAATTACTGCATGAATATCAAGACTTGTTTCCAACCAAGTTCACTGATATGAAGGGCATCAAAGGGCCTATGGGAGAGATGAGGATCCCTTTGAAGCCAGATGCAAGACTAGTCAAATAGAGACCTTACATATTGAACCCTAAATATAAGAAGAAAGTGAATATTGAGCTCGACAAAATGCTGGAAGCATGGATCATAGAACCTATCGAAGATTCTGAATGGATTAGACCTATGTTGGTGTAAGACAAGAAGACGAGAGAGATCAGGATATACGTAGATCTCAAAAAGATGAATGATGTTTGTTTGCATGATCCCTTTCGTACATCATTTACTGATGAAGTGTTAGATAATGTGGGAGGCCAGGAAGTATATTCTTTTACAGATGGATTTTCAGGATACCATCAGATCTGGATTTCCAAGGAAGATCACCACAAGACCACATTTGCAACAGAAAGGGGGTCTTATCAGTATAAAATGATGCCATATGGATTAAATAATTCCCCAACCATCTTTTCCAAGGTGGTGGTCGAAGCATTCAAGGATTTTTTGCATAAATTTCTAGAAGCATACTTTGATGATTGGATTGGTTTTAGTTTATTAAAGAACCATATTGAATGTCTAAGATTAATGTTGGACAAATGTAGGCAGTGTCAAATTGAATTGAATCTGAAGAAGTGCATCTTATTCTCACCATTTGGAGTGTTGTTAGGTCATATTGTATGCAAGCAGGGATTGCTGGTTGATCCATCTAAAATTGCCATTATAGTTGATCTGCCACCTCCTACTTCAGTCAAACAGTTGCACACTGCGTTGGGACACACAGGATATTACATGAAGTTCATCAAAGGACATGCTCATATCACAACACCTATGGAGAAATTGTTGAAGAAAGATTGTCAGCTTAGTTGGACAGCAGAATGCCAACAGAGCTTTGACACACTAAAACAGAAAATGGTTACTGCGCCTATTCTGGTTTTCCCAGATTGGACCAAGGAATTTCATGTGCATGTTGATGCATCTTCCATTTCTTTAGGAGCTATGATAGCACAACCTGGAGGAGGAGATATTGACCACCTGTTAGATTTTTCTAGTAGGAAAATATCAATTGTTAAGATCAATTACACCACCACTGAGTGAGAAGGGTTATCCATGGTGTATGCATTGCATAAATTTCGCCACTACTTGTTGGGAGGACACTTTAAAATGTTTACTGATCACTCTGCGCTGAAATACCTAGTCAACAAGCCAATGTTGGGGGGGAGGATATGAAAATGGCTTCTGCTATTTCAGGAATATGATTTTGAGATCATAGTAAAGCCAGGGAGAATGAACAAAGGTCCTGACCACTTGTCAAGGTTGGAACATGGTGAAGAACTGACCAGTTTGGAGGATGCACTATTGGATACACAACTACTGGCCATTAGAAAGATCAATGACCACTTCGCAGAGATAGTCCAGTTCCTATCAATAGGAATGACACCTAGTGAGTACACAATTCCTCAGAAAAAACAACTAGTAGTGCACGCTGCAGAATTCTCACTTATAGCTGGACATCTATACAAGATGGGACCTAATGAGATATTGAGGTGTGTTATGGAGGCAAAGCGCCCACTGATCCTCATAGAAGCTCATGAAGGCATCACAGGAGGACATTATGAAAGTAAATCAATTGCACAGAAGGTTCTGAGAGCTAGCCTTTGGTGGCCTACCTTACACAAATATGTTAAAGACTATTCCAGAGCCTGCGACGTATGCCAAAGAGTTGGGAAACCATCCAGAAGAGATGAAATTCCATTAGCACCATAGTTGACCCTACAAGCATTTGAGAAATGGGTCATTGATTTCGTGGGACCTATAAACCCACCAGGAAAGCACACATGAGCAAGGTACATCATCACTGCGACAAAATATTTGACCCGATGGGCTGAAGCAAGAGCAGTTAAGGACTGTAGTGCAGCCACAGCTGCGCGCTTCATATTTGATGACATCATAACTAGGTTTGGATGCCCCAAGATCCTTATGAGTGATCAAGGCACACATTTCATAAATAATATTATTGAAGCCCTGACTAAAGAATTTGTAGTTCGCCATCAGAAGAGCACACCTTACCATCCACAAGAAAATGGGACAGTGGAAGCGTTCAACAAGATCTTGGAGACAAAACTAACCAATATTTACAGTGTGAACAAGGATGACTGGGACTTAAGAGTACCACCAATACTTTGGGCCTATAGAACCACTTGCAAGAAGTTAACAATGCAGACCCCCTTCAAGTTGGTTTATGGTCTCAAAGCTGTTGTTCGCATGGAATACTTGGTGCCAAGATTAAGAATTGTTGCCTTTACAGATATGGATGACACTGGCATTGTTCAAGAGAGGCTTTCAAAGTTGGTTGAACTGGAAGAAGACAGATTTGTTGTAGGATTCCATCAACAAGTACATAAGGAAAGAGAGAAGGCCTACCATGACAGGCACATCAAGAAGAAGGCATTTAAACAAGGTGATTTGGTACTGGTATACGATAGTAAGTTCATGAAGCATCCTTGGAAGTTCAGAACGCATTGGCTTGAACCATATGAGGTTTCTCATGTTATAGAAGGAGGAGTTGTGCAGCTGAAAACTTTAAAGGGAGAGTGGAAGGAAGGATTAGTGAATGGGAGCCAACTGAAGTTGTACTATCACAACCAATTGCCTCGTAACTCTCTGTAGAAGCATAAGGAAAAGGGTCTAGGTACCAGGTAAAGTTGAAACTGGGTACCAGACACAGAAAAGACAGTCTGCACAAGGGAAGGAGAGGAGGCATAGAGTCAAAAGAAAAGGCTACTTTGCGCGGTCCAAAGTTAAAGTAAAACATAAGAATTAGGTCTGAAGTGCCTTGGGACGAGTCACAGGTGAGTGTTGGGGGATTTTTGGCCCTTGGTTATGGAAGGAAGAGAAGAACAAGGAAGAAAAGGCGAAATGCAAACTGTGCGGAAGACACAGTGACTGTTGCTGGGTCAAAGTGAGTAAAAGAGAAGAAAAGATGGAGCGAAGCCCAAGAAACCAATCCGTTGGACGAGGAGATCGAGGATGAAAAATCAACAAGGAAGAAGGATCATGGACAACTCAGCAAGTGGAAAAATCCACTGTTATATGCTTTGGAGCACCACATGAGAAGGAAGGAAAGTCAGGCTGGCGAAGCCCTGAAAACGTGGGTCAAGTTGGCCTAGGGTTTTAGACACCTAGGGTTTTGGTATCTAGGGTTCTGGACACCTAGGTTTCAACCTAAGGATGTCGGTAAGTGATTGTAATGTATAAATAAGAACCTATATGAGGGAAGAGGGTTGGTTCAAGTTTGAGTTACTCGATCTAGTTGTTGTGGGTATGTTGTGAGAGATTATTGCCATGTGAGAGAAGTGCTAAGTGTGAGAGCCTTCTGGTATTGTAAGATCTTCAACTGGGTGCAAAGATCAACCCTGCAGCTGGGTGCGCAGGAAGGGGGAGAGATAGAGAGAAGAGAGAGATCTGCTAGTTAAGAGTGTAGATCAGAACTGTATGCTTTCATCTTAATATATTATAAGCATAGTTATGTGGATGTAGCCCTAGAGAGAGGGTGAACCACATATTTTTGGTGTTGTGTGTGATTGGTATCCTGTCTCTGTCCTTGATATACTATGACTGCATTATTATGTTAGATATAAGCTGATAGGTGTTATATGAATGATGTGTTGTTCTTTTATTAGATCCACTTGATATTTCCCTTGGTTGTAGACACTTCTGCCCTGCAACCCCCCCATAACTGCTTCAGGTGAGACTGCATCTGCTTCGTAGGTGTAGTCGAAAGGGACAATAGTTATGGCTTGTTGGTGCGCTCTTGGAGCTGAACCCTGGGTCTACCCCTGTGCCAACAAAATCCAAAAAGCTCAGCAAGAAGAAAGAAATTTTAGAAAAATTGCAGGAATTTCCAGAGAGGACTTCGCAGAAGGAAGGTCTGTAGAACTTGAACTTCGCCGGGATAGCATAACAACGAAGATTGTCACTTTACCACGGTGAAGAAATATGACCGTTGGAGGCATCCCAATTGTTAGGCCAATGCTCCAGAATGACTCGAATCACAGTTATGGCCAGAAAGATCGCCATTAGACCGTTGGGAATGCGCCATAACGGATGGAATTTCATTGATTGAGGCATTCCTACCCGTTGGAGGAATCCATTACGATGTTAGCTATTTATCCCATCGAGTATTGCATCGAGAACACTTTTGCAAACAATGATTATTTGAGCCCACAAAGAACTAGTTGCTTTCACATTGTGCCTATTGAGACATCACCACCCATTCTGTTACATTGAGTATTTGATCACCGACCTGATCTCGAGCATGCATGTCGAGTGACTTCACCGCAGTATAGAAATCTGTCGAAGATATCCTCATAGAGCTCATGGGTAAGAAGGTCATGTCCATAGGAGTCCAAGCCTCGTCGATGAGAGGAGTGCAAGCATCCCCATCGATTGCTCATGGATTTGGACCATCCCGAGCTATGACAAAGAAATGAACCAAGCATCGTGATGACTTGCCAAATGTGAATCTCATCCCATCTATCATGCCCAACTATATACCACCTTTGGCTAGCGCGGTTAGTCGTGACAGTGTCCCGAGGGACTTAGACTACACATTGATCATTACGTACCTCTTGAAGGGGATACTCGTAGTAGGACCACAACTAGGACATGTTATGACATTGAATATCAGTGACTTCAACTTGGGTGACCGCAAGAACTATGGAATGCTCACCCCACATAAGTATTTGACCAATATAAAGGGGAAGAAGTCTAAGATCATCCCCTAGCCATGGACCATGGACAATAGACTTACGAGCATCTTGTAGAGGACCCTAAACTAAGGAGACTGGAGTCACAACTCTAGGAGGCAAAGCAACAAGCAGCATCAGTGCAAGCACAGTTGAAGCCCCTGTCAGCGGTTGAAAGGATGAAAAGGTCCCAGGAATAGTGCATGGTTCAGCAACAGGTCCATGTCATATAGAGAAAATTTATGGAAGTGACTTAGCGACTCCAGCCTGTGCAGGATGAAGCTTGCACACTTTTTGAGGAAATTGAAGGATGAGGTACAGAACTAGAACAAGTGGTCACCACAGTAGAACAATGCTTGGAACGACCTATGACAGAGAATATTATTCAAGAGTTCACCGAGCAGGAGGCTATAGCGAAGAAACAGGTCGAGGTGTCTCAAGCTATGCTTGAGGCCTTCGAGGCAGAGTTACCCAGATCAGAGTGACTCAGGATGAGTCACAGATGAGTGTTGGGGGTATGTTGGCCCTTGCCCAAGTTGTGGAAAACCTTGGTCACGGTTGACCATTTTTGGAACTTCGATAGGTTGGTCGAAGGTGGAGTGCAAGGCGAAGTGGAGATCGCGTAATCTCAGCCCCTTTTTAGGGCATTTTTTGGTTTAGGGTTTATGTAACGGGTATGGGCATGTTGGCCCATGGGTTTACCCATGTTTAGGCCCATTTTTTAATGGATAAATAGATAGCTAGGCGATGTAATAAGCAGGCTATGTGAAAAAGAGACATATGTGTGTTGTGCTAAGTGTGAAGAGTTGTGAATGCTTCATGCATACTGTGTGTTGAGAACTTGCAGAGCTAAGTGCAAGTGATTGTAAGAAGCTTATGTGAATACTGTAAGAAGGATTTGTGCTTGGACCTAGCTCAGGGAAGGAGGATCTGGAGAGGTGCGTGCAGATCTCTTGTCCTATGCGAAGTGGGTTCTGAGGCTCTGTGAATGTAAAGAAGATTGACAGAAGACAATAAAGAAAGAAGAAGAGTTGGTGGACGTAGCCCCACACTGGGGTGAACCACATATATCCTGTGTTGTGGTTGCTTTGTGCTTTATGGTTGTTATGTGATTATTGTGATTTATGCTTAGTGTTGTAATCTGCATGTTGAATGCATCTGATATAGTAGCTTAATGCTTAGTGATGTGAATGAATTCCAGATATGATATATTTCTATGTGATAAGTGCTTGGATGTGTTAGATCTTGTTGAATACTGCGTTGTTATGTAATTAGGGTCTGGACTTGCGATGTGAATAAGGGTTAAATATTGATGAATATTAACTACTAAGTGATATGTTAAGTACTGGGATCACAGATATGTGTCCCAGCTAGGTTGTAGACACTTGAGTCTTGCAACCACCCCTGCCTCTACCTCAGGTGAGACTTCATCTGCTTCACAAGTGTTTCCGAAAGGGTCGGTAGTTAGGGTTTTGTTGGTGCGATGTTGAAGCATTGAACCTTGGGTCTGCCCCTGTGCCAACAAGATTAAAGATCAGTTATTGCATAGTTGGAAAGAAGTGCGAACGTGGTGGGCATAGGAAACATCGATTAGGAACTGGAGGCATGAAAGAGATTCCAAGAAAGGGATAAGTATGGAAAGCAAGCGGACGGGGTTGAAAATTTGGTCACAATATCTGCCCAAGAGATGTGAGGACCTGAAGGACAAATTGTGGGTCATTTGTGTATCGCGGAAGTCCCTGTGCTATTTGCAGGTCACAGAACAATGGAAGTATAATGTAGAGTGTGCGTGTTCGGAAATCCTCGATCTGAAAAGTTGCTAGGTATGGAATGGGAAGTGGTAGATCAAATGGCGAAAGAGATTCGACCAAATGGCGAAGTATTGAAAGTGGATGAACGAGCTAGAAAATGGGGTGAAAATAGTTCCACAAGAGATGTGAGGACCCGACGGTCAAATTGCAGGTCTTGAAACTTTTGAGAGCAAATTGTCTAACAGGACAGAGGGTATGATATTTTTTCGGTTGTAAATTTGTATATATCGAAAGTTTGGGTGTTGTTTGGAGGTCACAGAACTATGGAAGTGCTATCTAGAGTGCGCATTCCCTTGAATCCACGATCGAAAATGTGCCTAGGTATGGAATGGGGAAGCGGGCGGCCAAAGTCAGAGGAGACGTGAGGACCCGACGGTCAAATTGTAGGTCTTGAAAGTTTTGAGAGCAGATTGTCTAATAGGGAAGAGTGTATGATGTGAGAGTTTGGTTGTAAATTTGTATATCGCGGAAGTCTAGGTGCTCTTTGGACGTCATGGAACAATGGAAATGTAGTCTAGAGAACCTATGCCCTTGAATCCACGATCGGAAACGTGGCTAGGTATGGAATGGGGAAGCAGGCGGTCAGAGTCACAATACAAAATCATGAGTGCAAATGTGAATTCATGAGTCGGCCAACCCGCGTAGCTAGAGATTTTCGGTAAAACAACCAAGTAATAAGGAGAAAGTAGAGGGAAAAGAGAAACGAGAATTTGGTTAAGTATAGAAGACGAAAATAAGGGCTAGTATATTCAAATCTGTAATAGATATTCCGTTTGCTGGGAAGATATTTTATGTATGTTTTTGGAGTCGTATATTTATTTCATATACTTTGAAAATTCCATTGCAAAACCATAATTTTCTAGTCTAATATTTATCCACTTAATCGTTTTCTATTGTGCTTTTACCATTAAAAAGTTTGTGAGAAAATGCTTTGTTGAAGATTAGTTTTTATAGCAACTTGTGGGGGTGATTATGCACTTGATACATTGTTGCATGACTTTGACATATTAACTTGTGCGAACATGGGGATCGGTCGACCCACAGGCAATCCAGGAGGACAAGAAAGTTAGGTCCAAGTTTAAAGGGATTTTGTTTATATATATTTAAAATGCATTCATATTAATGTATCTTAATAAATTATTTGTGATCCAAATGTAAACCATGTTCAAAGTTTAATGGTGTTATGGGCTCGCAATTTTTTGCTCAAATCCATAAGCAACAGAGAAAAAAATATATGACTTTTCATGTCGTATATCCAAGAATATTCTGAAATATAGGAAGCTGTAATTTATGCACAATACAAAACAGGAACATGTACAATGAAATGAGTTAATTTTAAGAATAAATACAAATTTCAAATAACGAAACAAAATATTGAAGATCACCATAGAACAACCTCAAATATTTATATTCAGATAAACTGGGTCACAGAATACAATTGAGAATACTTCCCAAAAAATAGTTGTCTTCGAATTTGCAAAAAAATGTATAGTTCATTACATATTCTGAAGAATAAAAATGCATGTGACATAATGATTGGAATTGGGACTGTTGCGGACTAGAAATCAAAGATGCACAAGAATGAAGTTTGTAGAAAGAAGAAAGTTGGCGATGGAAACAACAAGACCTGGCAAGAAGAAAATGAAAATTGTCAGTCCTTGGTTAAAACTTTGTTAGAGTAAGTGGAGGAAAACAAAAGAATGTGATCAATATCAACTTACTATGATGGTGTCCCATGCGTTGTCATTTGCTTGTTGATGTCCTTTTATTCCTTTCGTCAGCTTTGAGCTTCATTGGTTATCTGGTGGACAGCCTTTTTGAACCATTCTTCGATGCAACTTCTTATGTGTGCCATGTTGATTTCATGGTGGATTTTTATATTGAACAATTCACTTTCGAAGTCCCTTAGATCAATAGACAAGTTGTGCAATAACTGACTAGCAAGGTTTTCACGTCATCTTCACCATATTCAAGAATGCCATAGAAGTTTTCAAATGACAGTTTTTTATAGATATTAACTTGATCATCAAATGCTTGCTTGGTTAGAAACAACGAGTTGAATATCAAATTAGGGTCCTGGACTTCATTGGTGTTGGCATTGTGTTGTGCTTGGGAGATTCATTGGTACTGGTACCGAGATCATTTAGGATGGTGTCAATGAAAGAACTGTTGAAGTTTTTCCTAACCATGAAATGCTTGACTTTCTAACGCAGAGAGATGAATTGAATTTTTCTTTTTTCATGGGAAAAATTCAACCAATAGATGTACAACCTTGTTATTCCAGCAAAAAACATTGTACCAAATATGTGACATGGGTAAAATTTATAGTTCAACTTCTTACACAGATATTCAAGGGAATGCGTAGCAATTCGCCATGACGAAAATTAGATAAGACGACATAAAGAATTTCTTCTACCTTTTGTATTGCAATAACTAGGAAGAAATTTCAATGGAAATCAACTTGCCGCAATGGAAGATGGCTTCATCCTTCAGTGTAAAATATAAAATATATAGAATCATACAAGAGATGTTGGCTGCACTTTATTGTCTCTTTATCCTTGTGAGAAGCCATGCAATTTTCCAAAAAAGGTTTTTAAATGCACTAACATGTAATATGGGTATGTCCCAGGGAGTGCACGTTGGGTTCTGTAAGAACTTTGACAAGAGGTCCAATTCATTACCATGCTTGTTTAAGAACTGTCTGCAATTCTCTCCCTTGAAATTAGTCATTGGTTCGGGAAGTGGTAACATCTTTCGAAATACTTGAGGGTATAGGAAGACTTGGGAATGGTTGCCCAATTGGATAATCCCCTGGTTTGGAGTATAGTTATCGAAGCAACACATGACCAACTCCTAAAAGTAAAAAAATTCACGGACAAAATTTGTCGCTGCAATTCCATATGTCTAGATAACTTTCTTTCGGGCAGAAGGGGACGAGTAGTAGTGGTCATAAGCTATGGAGCAGTAAAAATTGTGGTCCTCGTGCGCGAGAATATTAAGGCTATCTCCACAAAAATGTTGTCGAGCTATAGCCATAAGTTGATGAGAACGTTCCTTTGCTCGTCATAGTATTTAAAATGGACGGTGCAACATCATAATATAATCTCTGATAAATCTTGGTTCAATGTATTTTAATGCTATATGTCCTTGACCTTTTCGCCTTTTAATGCCAATATTTTTGATGTCTCCAGTGAGTCGTGACTAATAAAGGCATAATTAATGTGCATTAGGAAGCGCATGAAGTTGGCGAGGATGGATGTCAATGAAAACTGCTCCAAAACTTTTGTGTACTTGGAAGCCCGACAACCCGTGAATCTATGAGAACATGAGCTCAACAATCCACTAAGTATGGAAAGCTATGGCACAATTCTTTCAAAAAGTCTTTGGTAAATAACCATTTTTCCGAACTAATATTGCATTCTTTCTATGTTGATGTTGTAAAAAAACTAAAATAAGAAACTAATCAGATTCCATTATATTCTCCCATTAATACATTTTAATCGGACATGTCCTCGAGCTTTCTGAGTATTAATGCCAATCATTTCGAACATCTGTGATGAGTTGTCACTAGTTAAATCATAGTTAATGTGCATTGGGAAGGCACGAAAGTGGCAGGGATGGAGGGGAGTAAAAAATGCTTTGGTACTTTTTTGAACGTGGGAGTCCATGCTGGAATTGTAGATCACACAAGTTTTGGATGAAATATGTATACTCCGAACATGGTGCATGAGAGTTCGATAATGCCTACCCGGGAACCCGCAGCCATAAAGTTAGCTAAGTAAGGAAACAAAAGCGGTCAGTCGAACTCGTTATGTCAAGATATAGATGGATATAGAATTTGTGAGTCCGCCACCTGGGAACCCGTTATCATAGAGGTTGAATTATAGATCACCCAAATTTTGGATGCAATATGTATACTCCGAACACAATGCATGAGAATTCAATAACGCCTACCTGGGAACCCGCAACCATAAAATTGGCTAAGGAAACAAAAGCGGTTGGTCGGATTCGTGATGTCAAGATATATATGGATATATAATTTGTGAGTCCACCACTTGGGAAACCGCTATCATAGAGGTCTAATTGTAGATCACCCAAGTTTTGGATGCAATATGTATAATCTGAACATGGTGCATGATAGTTCGATAATGCCTACCTGGGAATCCGTAGCCATAAAATTGGCAAAGTAAAGAAACAAAAGCGGTCGGTCAGACTCGTGATGTCAAGATATATATGGATATAGAATTTGTGAGCCCGCCATATGGGAACCCGCTATCATAGAAATGTGACTAAGTATATAAGAGAAAAAAAAGAAACAGATCCAATAACTTTATGCTCAATAGATGAACACTTTGTCTGATAATTGTCAAGTGATAGAAATACATCGACTATGCAGCATGAGAGTTCGGGGCATGGGAAATCCATAGGGCCTAGCTGAGAACCAACTGGCATAAAATTGCCCAAGTATTGAAACAAATAGCATTCAGTTGGACTTGTGATGCAAAGATATAGATGGATATTGAATTTCTAAGTCTGCAACCCCGGGAACCCACGAGCATAGACATGCAACTATACTATGTATAGAAGAAAAAAAGGGATAATAGAGGGGAAGAAGAAACGGGAAAAAGTGAAAAGTATAGAAGAGAAAACAAAAGGGAATAAAGAACTTTATGTGTCACAGAACAACACTTGATCTTAAGTATGGAAAGGCGGGTCGGTCAGACAGAGTTATAGTAGGCATAGTGAGGCTTGCGAGTTCAAGGAGGCCGAGGTCGAATTGTAAATAACCTAAGTTTTGTGTACAAGATGTATATCTGAACACGGGGCATGGGGATTCGATAATGGCTTCAGGGGAACCCGTGGCCATAAAATTTGCTAAGTGTCAAAACAGATTGCGGTCGGTTGGACGCGTAATGTGGAGATATAAACAGATGTAGAATTTCTCACTCCGCCACCCCGGGAACCCGCGAGCATAAATATGGGACTAAGAATAGAAATAGAAACGAATAATATAGGGAAAGAAGAAAAGGGAAGAATGCGTAAGGATAGAATAGGAAAAATAAGGGGAGCAAGCAAAAGACAAAATAGATGACTTGGCACATTTATATGCAAGAATTCAGATGGAGTCATCGTAGGTAGAGTGAGGGCTGGGGGTTCGAGTCAGGGGTCGAATTGTAGATAACCGAAGTTTTGGGTGCTAGATGTATACAACGAACACGGGGCATGAGAGTTCGATGGCACTTGCGCAGGAACCTGAGAGCATAAAATTCGCCAAGTATGAAAACGAATGACGGTCGGTTGAACTTGTGATGTAAAGATATAGATGGACATGGAATTTGTCACTCCTCCATCCCGAGAACCTGCAAGGATGGACATGGGACTAAGTATAGAAACATAAACGGATAATAGAGAGGAAGAAGATAAGGGAGAACAGATATGTATAGAAGAGAAAAAAGAAAGGAAGCAAATAACTCTATGGGTTACAAATCAACACAATAGTGTGATAATTATCAAGCCATAGAAACACATCAACTATGGGAAAAACATATAGCTGGACAAATTGGAGAACGTATGCAGATCAAAGTTTTTTTGCAACCATACCAATGAAGTCTCGGGCTTACGCACTATATTTGCTGCAGCACATTGCAATCCATCCTTGTGCCCAATGATTTTTCTTGTTTCAAGATAGGAACACAGAGAATACAATGGACATCAAAGCAAGTTGCTAAGTTGGAACATATGCAAAAAAAGATGAGTACAAATTTATTTATTTGAATACAACAGCACAGAAAATAGAATTGACATAAAGAAAAGTCAATACACAGGAAGATATGGAGTATCAAAGGAAAAAAATAACATAGCTGCAAATTAGTGTAACAAATATAGACATAGTAAATGAAAAACAATTGGATGTGGAACACAGGTAGAAATATGCACCTTTGCATGGATTCTTCTAAACTTCTGGTTAATATTTCTCTGTCATGTGCAGTTCTCCACTTTGTTTCTATGCAAAAAAGCACAAAACAAAATGGACATGAACATAAGTTCACATGTAAAGAAAAAAGCGAGGAATATGTACATAGAGTAAATAAAACAGAATAAAAGGAATAGAGTAACAGATAGTGCTAGAAGAATATACTGTTTTTTGTTTTTTTTGTTTATCCATGATTATCTATATATAAATTTGTGTAAAAAAAGTTTGTGCCCAAAATCAATTACAGAGCAGGTAAAACTAAGCAGTTGGATAGCATGGTTTTCCGCAACAAGATAGACATATATGCTTTGAAACATAGAAATATGATTTTGCAATATGTTTGATGTATATTTTATAATTCAAGTGCAATATAAATTGTATCGTGATTAGACCAATATGTGTACAAACCAGGCAAAACTAAGAAGTTGGATAACTTGGTTTTCTGCAACAAGGTAAATATATATTCTTTGAAACATAGAAATATGATTTTGAAATATGTTTGATGTGTCTCTCATAATTCAAGTGCAATACCAATTGTATCGTGATCATACTAGTATGTGTTTAAGATACAGACGTTGTACTGAGAAATGGGCACATTCGACCATACATGGTCAATAAGTGTGTTTTGTACATTCCTTGTGTTGTTCAAAAGAAAGCGAAAACTGTATTTGAACATGTAATTTTCCAATTCTTTTGTTCTAGCATTATTTTGTAACATGTCAATATTGAAGTCTCCTACAATGACAATGGTTTCGTTCAGATGCAAATGCTCCAATGCATTGGAAAGAATATTTAGTATGTTAGACAATGTTGCATGGGGAGCGACATAGAGATTAAGTATTGCAATTTCCAATCCATTGAACAATACTTTTGAAAGCACCATCTCAACATTGTTTTCTTCGAAATGCATATGGTCCAAAATTGTTACATGTTTTTTTAACAATATCATCACCCTATGTTTAATGTAACTCGATATGAAACTGTGATTTGGAAATTGTTTGTTTTGCATGGATAATGCCATGTATGTTTTCTGTAAGCACAGAATATCGGATTGCATTATATCATAGTCATTGAGTATATCATCCATATGTGCATGTAAGTTGCATGTGTTAAGTGAGATAATTGATACAGATGAATTTGTTTGTATGGATTGGTAATCATACTCCAGATGCCACTTTGCAGTAGTCCTCATGCGTTGCATTTCAATATCAACTTTGTGTTTGAATTTGAAGTTATCGTTTGTAAGAGGACTTAGCAAATACAAGGAGTCTATACTTCTGACATGGGACAATACTGTGTATACAAGTCCATGCATTTGAATTCCAGTAGGCTCAAATGCAACACTATCAAGTGTTAGTCCTTGCGATCTATGGATTGTACGTGCAGATGCAAGTTTAATTGGAAACTGTTTTTGAATCTTCAGTGGACACGTCTTTGTTGATGTTGATAATGGTTTTGCTATTCACAAGATAGGTGTCCAATCGCTTGTAGTGTTTGAATTATATAGATAAGCCAACTTGTTTGCTTGTCGGTGGCCTATATGCGGTTCATGGAACTTTATTCAAAGGACATCAAGTTTTTCTTTTTTGGTATAGCCTTTGAGTATTCCATCTGCAACATTGACCAAGCCATCCTGTGAATCATAGTTGCAGGCATATATTTCAACCAGCATGTCTACTTTCAAGACAAGTTGCAAAAATAAAGTGGTTGTATGTTCATGACGTGGCACATTTCCATGATTGTCTTCTTCGAGGTCAACTGAATTGATGATGATATCATCACCAGGCATGAAAGATAGCATGAACTTGTTATGCATTGCAACATCCCTATTCGTGTAGAATAGGCAAGGGAAGGTTGGGTCTGTTGGTGTAGGTCGCATGCACCTCGAATTGATATATGTTAAGTCATCATGTGTTTGGCTATTTGTCCGCATTCTATTCAGAATTGCAATAAATGTTTCATCTGTCTCGCACATTGTAGTATGCAATTCAAAGCATTTAATATTGTCTTTCCAGAAGTCATGGGTCACTGTTTTCATGTTGACTGTAGGTTGTTCAGATATCAAAGAATCCTAGATGGGTTATGCCTGGTAAAGATCCCCACAAAATATCATGCCAATGTTTCCAAAGTATTTCGTGTGCACATGTTTTATGTTTCTTAGCCGGTTGTCAATGGAATACAAGAAGTGACTTCAAATCAAATATGCCTCATCTATGAAGACAAGTTGCAGTTCGTCATAAATCTTAGACAAGGTATCTAACGTTTCCTTGCTAAGTGGAAGAAACTGTGACTTATTAAAAGGCATAAAAAATGTAGAGTGGATTGTTGTTCCGCCTGCATTATATGCAACTTTTCTTGTATATGCAGCTGTTAAGCCCTTTGGTTTCATAGGATCAAAAGAATTGTTTGAATCATAGATTCGTATAAGAATTTGGAATAGTTCTTTCATTGTGATTGTCTTCCTTGTTCCTTCTCCACCTGTAAGGAACAACCGCACAGGAGTGTGCATGTTCAAGTGTTTTTTAAGCGCAATGTCCTTTAGAATTGTTTGTTGTTCTTGATTCAATAGACGTCTAATTCTGTGGTATTCATTATTTTCAATAAGGAAATGATGTTTTGTGACTTGAAAACCAAGATTGATATGTTTTTCAATGCTGCATGCTCAAGGATGAGGAAAATATGCTTGCAAGTCATAGGACTCGCAGGGAGTTCTAGTTGTTTTTCGGTTTGTGAATGTCTGATCAAGATTGTCAGGGTTTTCTAGTTCATTAACTGCACTTTCTAAATCACCCCATGTTGGATTAACATTGTAAGTAAATCTAGATTCATTGGTTTGCACTATAGTCTTAGAGGCAACATACGTAGCTTCCCATGTAGGGAAGTTATGTTTTAATGTGCTTTTGTTTTCATCGAACATAACATATAACAATAGTTTTCATAGTCAGTATGTTTGTTGTATTTGATGGGTGCACCATTTCTTTTGTAATGCAATACGAATTCTGCTAAGCCGATATGCTTAATAAGAGATGGACGCTGGAGGTAATAATCGACAATAGAGCGACATAAAATGTCCTATGAATTGTCAGGCTCTTGTTGTAGAAAACACGGTGGTTTAAGCACAAATGTGCATTTCTCAAGTGGAGATGTGTTTATCAATACACCTTTTCTTGAACTACTATTGAGGGGCAGGGAAAGTGAAATGTCAACTGCCTGTTAAGCAGACATTTGTTGAAGATTAAGTAATGTATTACCAAGCATGTGTATCATTTGTATAGCATCAATATGACTTCTTTCATGTTTTTTATGTATTCTTCTGAATGCACTTGTCATGGATTTGTCAACCTTTGTCATATACGAAGTACAGTATGATGTTGCAACATATGTATTGAGGACATACTGTGCATCTGTATTTGCATTCCACATAACTGGCATTTCCTTAGAGAAACTATTTTTCCAAATATGGGAAAGTTTTCGTTTAAGGAAAATTGTTGGTTGTTTAAGCGTACATTGTATGGATTGGATGTACTAATCTTCTGTTAGTTCTAGATGTGTCAATAAATCATTGAAGCTCATTAACCCATCAAAGTCTCGTTGTTCTAGAAATGCGAACAAGGATCTAGATTTATCAACGACATCATTGTTCTCTAAACTAAGTGGCTCTATGATTCTTGTTGTTCTCATTGGAGGCATGGGGAATTTGTATCTGCAATGCAAGTTTTTCCTTTTTTTACAACTTTTTGTATGATAATGTCTATGAACTTTGGAAAGTTCTGGATCCAAATGATCTATGTTGCATGTTATGTATTAGTCCACAAAATGTTTGTTCTATGAGTTGTTGTCAACTCCATAGACCAGTGCACCCTCTATCCACAAGAGTGCGTGGTCATGCTCACTCCCCCTATTTTGGAATTCAGTCACAAAAAATTAGTCCAATATTTTTCCAAAAAATGTTTCATCATGGCATATCAATTGTCTCAATGCATTTATTCTATGTCTATAGTAGTGAGTACATGTCACTGGGTCTTTTCTTATGAGGTAGTCAATGCTATCATTTTCCAGTGTATCCGTTTGTTTTTTACGTTTCATGTTCTTATGCAAGTCAGATACCGCAGCCACCAATGGGTCCCAGTGATGCTCTGTACTTGTACATGTGATGAAGAATGTTGGTGGTCCCAATTGTTGGATCATTGCAAAAATAGTTTTCTTGTTTTGTTGCAAATTGTCAGGAGAGATGCAAATGTTTTTGAAATCTATGTATCCAATATCAGATTTCAAGATTTTTTCTAGGTTTACTTTGTACTTGACATCTTTGGCCAACAACTTTCTTCCTTGCAGCTGGCCTTTTCTTATTCGCACCCACATGCAAGAGAGCACTTGCTCTATTATTATGCGCATTGTTTTGAAAAACAAATTTGTTATGTGATAGGAGAAGTCACCGCTTGAATATAGCAGCTCCCATCGAACTATTTTATGATAACTGAATCATTGTGTAATTTCACTGGGATGTGGATCTCTATAGAACAGTGTTGGGAAGTTCATTTCCTCTGCAAATTTGTCCTTGAATATTCCAAGTGGATGTTGTCCCTCAGCAGGTGCAATTTCGACAATCTTGTCTTGCAAGTCACGAATGCGCTATGAATCAGTGAATCCATGTACCAATGTATCAACAGGTGTTTCAATCTCTGATTCATCGCGTGTATCAAATTCACTTGCAGTTTCGAGAGTCTGTTCAGAGTTGTCATCCCCTTCTCTGAGAACATTGTGCCAGTTCTCATTTATACAAATTTTTTGTGCTTTGTACAGGGTCCTGGAACATAATTCTTTTAATTCTTTCATGACAACATCCACACGCACTTTACCTGTCTGATATGCATTCTTGTATTGCAAGCGTCTTTTGAGAGCCACAACAATTGTCAGTGTATCGCTAATGAATTGTGGCAAGGCTTTTTGCACAACATCTAGTTGCACATGCACATTAATAATTGATCATGTTAAGCCAATTTTGGGTCGTTTATAGCCCCAAGGTCTGATTTGTGCAAATGCAATTCGTCGAGACACAAGTCTATCTTCAAGCTCTGTAAGCGCACTTACATCTAGTAGTGGTGTATTACATCTTATTTGGTCAGGCATTGCAAATTGTGGCAGTTTTCCATTTTCAAGCGATCATTTGCATGGAAAACAAATTTCGCTGCTGAAAAATGTTTTATCATTTTTTGTCAGGCAGAGTTATTCTTCTTCCAAGTCAGGCGTGAAAGATTTTGTGTTTTTTGCGAAATTCAATTGATCAAAAATTGCACATGCAATTGAAGGAGTGTCTTTGATTTGTTTCACATAGGTCTGTCTTGCATCTTTCTTCCGTAGAGAAGTATGTGTAGATAGTGTTTGTTGGTTTTCATTAGCAGTAGTGCATGTTGTTGGTTCCATCCTACGAAATGTGATTTTTTCCTCTCGGACAGTGCCATCACCATCATGGGATATGTGACCATACTTTTTTATCTTGTGTTGTGCATGAAATTTTTTATTTAGTTTGTGATATGTTATTTTTTGGCTACAAGGAAGCAAAGTAATGTATTTTTTCCTCTCACGTATGACCTTTTTTAAGTTGTGATAACTTAGTATACGTTTTTTGTTCAAGGGAAATATGATCTCATGGAAACTGGGATGAGTTTCATTATGATTAAATGGCATAAGACGCCCATGCAGATTCGATGTATTCACATTGGACCCTGAACCGGTGGTATTTCCCATACCATCAATGTATTTTTTCTTGTCACGTATGACCTTTTTCAAGTTGTGATAAGTTAGTCTACGTTTTTTTTTCAGGCCCTCTATGGCCCGATCACAATTGGGACGAGTTTCACGGATGACCTTTTTCAATTTGTGGTAAGTTAGTCTACGTTTTTTGTTTAAGCCTTGTATGGCCCCATCACAACTGGGACGAGTTTCATTCTCATTAAATAACATGCTACGAGTATGCACATTCGATGCGGTTTGGGTGGCATGGATAGTGGACCCTGAACCAGTGGCACTTTTCATCAAAGGTTGATAATGGATATGTGGAGTATATGTTTTCAGCAATATGATGTCAACTGTTCGATCATAGTTGGAATCAGTAGACCAGGAATGGACACTGTCATCTGGCATAGTCTACCAGACCTAGATATTTACTCTGAATATGACCATTAGCCATTGAAAATAGAATCTACCACCCTCCACATTTCCTTTTTCATATGGCAGTTCCATGTTTACAAGGTATTCTTGCCAACTTTCAATTGCCGACATATTTTCTAGGAGATATGGTGAAATGTGTTGATGCAAACAACTAAAAGCCTGTTGGCTGCCACCTATAATTACATTGCAAAAGGATTGTATAGTGTAAAGCCACAATGACTACACATCAAAATCTGTTGCTACCAAATAGAAAATTGAATTGAACAGACGATATCCACAACTAGATGCAACAGTTGTTGCTATCTGCAAGCCATGGCACTGTACACAATGCATAATTCGTTTCCATTGTGATTCAAGGTCTTTGCAAATGAGGGACAGTTAAATATGAGGTTCTCCAAGATTTCATATGGATAATTTTCTATACACTAGTCCCTTGCACCACAACTGTGACAAAGGCAGGTTCTGTATAGAACAGTGACGCTCAAGAACAAGGAAAAGATTCTGAGTGTAGCAACGACAAAGAAAGATGTCCTGCAACAGGGTTGTGAGGCAGGGGCACTTAGTATTGAAAATACTTCCTTGCAAGGTGCAAATAGAAAGAAACAAACAAGGAATAGCAACGAAACCATGGCACAAAAACTTACCCGTCAACGAGGGATAACAAAAGCGCATCTCGAAAACTTGCAAACCGCAACAACAGGTCCAACTGCTTGGAAGGTTGACGAACAAAAAACCATTGAACAACCACAAAGAGGTCCAATTGCAGCTGTAGGACCTCAACTCTGCAAAGTTGAATCAAATAACAACAACCAGCATCGAACCAGCTAGCGAAAAAGTATCAACTAGTGAAGCAGTAATGCTGATGAAAAACAACATTGACCAAATTCATTGCAGACAAAACTGTATCAAAAAAAATGAAAGTAAACTGTATTGTAACACAGTTGTAATTAATAAATTAATTATTATTATTATTATTATTATTTCTTGGAAAACTACCCAATGGGCACTTCCTCTCATCTAGAGGATGGTATCTAGGGTAAACCAAATTTTGTAGAAATCCAAGGCTTTTTCGATAGCTTGCTCATTTAAGAACACAATATGTCACTTTCCGGAATTGAACTTGAGAAGACACCCCTCAATACAAACCACTCAAACTACACCCAATTAACAACTAATCAATTAAATTATATAATATTAGTTACAATTAATGAATTATATAATATAATATAGAATAGAGTATATAATATAGTTAGTTAGTTACAACTAATGAATTATATTATATATTATAAAATATAATATAATATTATATATAAAAGTTATTAAAAATATCTAATTTATTGTTTTATATATTTATATAATAAGTTATTATATATCATTTTTCTTTAAAAATAATTAATAATACAAAAGGTTTATCGTATTTTAAAGTGGTTGTATGATAATTTGAATTAATGTAAGATTTATTTTCAAAAGTATTAGAAATAATTAATAATACAAAAGGTTTATCGTATTTCAAAGTGGTTGTATGATAATTTGAATTAATGTAAGATTTATTTTCAAAAGTATTAGAAATAATGATAATATAAAATAATACAAAAGGTTTATCGTATTTCAAAGTGGTTGTATGATAATTTGAATTAATGTAAGATTTATTTTCAAAAGTATTAGAAATAATGATAATATAAAATACTCTATATTTAGTATTTTAATAATAATAATCATGATGCTTGAATTTTCTGGAAATAAAATGTGTAACAATTTTTAATTTGTCATATTTGTTATATTTCGAGATGATCTTATCAAAATATTAATCAAGGTGAGGTTTATATGTAGTTCACTATTGTCAAATAAAAATATGACACGTAATCGTCTTTGACTTCTATAGTTCCAACTCAACTATTATTCTTGATTCAATTTCTTGAAATTCTGGTGGTTTTTGAATTCCAACTCATCAACCATATTTGTCAAAATTTGCTAACGCGATTGGCTTTGAGGGGCCTCGTTCTGTATGGCAACCCAAGTTCAAAACACTGCGATATCCGAGAGGAGACACTTAAAATCCAACCATGTTAAGGGTTGGTGTGGCCCAAGCAAGGTGCAAGGTGATTTTGCAGGCTCAAATGTCCCCTAGTCATGGTGTCTTAGACCATAGGCTAATCCTACTAGTCATGAATACATTAAAAAACAAAAAGAAATCTCATCAACCATATTTTTTTCTTATGAAACCCATTTTAGACCAAAATTTACTTTAAGGGTTCATTCTTATAAGAAACACACAAACATATATGCTAGTGTGAATAAGATTCTTTAGCCATCTAATTCCTTCTTAGTTAGTTCTTCGCTTTATCTCTCTTCACACTAGGTTAATTTATTTAGAGAAATTTTCACTTTATCTCATATTAATTGTGTTTGTGGTCTCTTAAGTGGTAAATGCTATATATACTCACTCGTTGCTCTCATACATACATCTCATTTTCATTATATGTTTTTCATTCTCTTAAGTAGAATACAATTTATTCTTGCTCGTTTTTTTATTGCTAACTTTGTTTTCCTTCGTTCATTTGCATTCTTAGGTAGCTTTTCAGCCAAATCTTACATATAGAATTTTATAGGCTAGAATGAGTCCAAGAGCCAATTAAGAGGAGAGTTTTAACCATATGTTAAAAATAACATGCCGACTTTGAGAAAATTAGCAATGCTTCATGTTAATAAACATTTCTATTATAATATGATCGTTCGTTAGAATCCGACAAAAAAAAATGGAATAGATATCCACTAATTTCCAAGCAAATAACCAAATTACATATGATACACAAGTGCCATTTTACGATTAGGCAAAAAGGTATAAGAGTTAAGATGGCCATATCTTAGCCATGAACAATGATTAATTGTAGCTAGTGGTGGGCCTTCAACCTGAAACTTAATTTATGATTCACAATGTGTGGTAACGAGGGTTGGAAGCACTTTGCAATGTTTTTATAAAAGTTTGGATTCCTACCAGAATTTGTAAATTACATGTTGTATAGTTCTTGAAGTGTGAATGTCTTTAATTGTTGCAATGTTTAAACTTTGTCATAAATATTATTGGAATTCTATTTTGATCCCTGTATCTGGGGTAGTTTTTTAGGACATAGTAATATGTTTTTTCTTTGGAATTGGTAAGGAATTAGAATGCTTAGGATTGAATTGAATCTTGGGATTTACCATCATTTTTGAAGGGTCCATTTAGATAGTTATTTTTATTGATAAAAATGTAGATTTCATAAAATATTTAAAGATTAAAATATAAACCTCCATTAACATAGTTTGTGTTGATAAATTATGAATATAAAAATTAATTGTGAGAATGTCATGTGAAGCATGACATCTTTAGTTCTTTCAATGGATAAGTTTAGGTCTAACTAGTAATGTCTCATATGGTAATGTTTTATATGCAAAGCTTGTTTTGTTTTTAATCCCATGATCTTTCTTTCTTGATTTTTTTTATACTCTTGATTTTTCATTCTTTATTCCTTAAAAAATTTAGTGTTTTGCTTCTCCATTTGATAACTTGAGAGTTATATCAATATTAAATGCCTACAACCTTTATGATGATCCTCATTTGGGATAATGTTGCTAAGAGAAGACAATTTTGTTAGATTGGAGTTTTATGCGAGCAATAGATTTAATTGTGCATTTTGTAGTGACTCTTTGTGTAGACATTTTTTCAAAATAAACCATTATGAAATTTAAAATTGGAATTACAATTGCACATATTGATGTGATCTTTTCTTTGTGCTTATCTTGTAGAAAATAAGTGAGCTATTGTACCAAGTTAGTAGATTGAAGAAAATAGATTTTGGTCAACAAAAAGTAACTATAGTAAAAAATGGCTCTTTGTAGAACAAATTTGTTAGTCAATATTAAGGATGTACATTTCCTTTCACAAAGTTATTAGACAAATTTATTTTTGGAAGTTGCATACCTTGATTTTAACATGGTTGATCATTCACCTATTTTTACACATGTAATGTTTTTTCTGATCAAGTTAATACTTAATTCAGGTTGAATACTATATACTAGTTGCTTTGATGTTTGACATGTTCATTTTCTACACAAATAGAATTTTGTAAACATGTGCAAGGGTTTGGTGCTTTCTTCTATTTATCTGGTAGAAGTTATGTGGACAAATTTTTATTTTTTTTTGAAAATATATTGTTTTAATGTAAACGACATAACAAAGTGACTTGGTAATATGATAGAAACCAACATTTATGACTTTATACTCTATTTCATAGTTCAACTTGTTAAGTTTCTGCACAAATTAATGCTTTGCAAATTTGATAAGGGTTTTTTAATTTCTCCTATTGGTATTGTGAAAGCGGCGTGGACAATTTTTTTTAAAAGCATCTTGTATTTAGTGTAATCCACATAGCAGAGCAACTTGGTTATATCTGAAACTCATATAGCTTATGCATATTCACTTACATGTTTTCCTTTTGAAGATTAGTTCTTTGGGTATAGATGCAACTTTGGTATGTATTTTATCAACTGTGAACTTTCCTCAGGTCTCTCAGCTTGATTTGTACCTAAAATATTTTATTCAGTGAATATTGGTATGGCATTTAGTTGATGTATGAGATTTTATGACCATATATACTCTACTACATAGTTCAACCTGTTAATTTTTTGCACATATTAGTGCTTTGTAGATATGAGAAGGGTTATGTAACTTCTCCAATTGGTGTTGCGAAAGTGGCATGGACAAAACTTTTAAAAAGCATCTCATATTGTGATTTGACTATATCAGAAACTCATATAACTTATCCATATTCACCTGCACATTTTCCTTTTGAAGATTGGTGTTTTGGGTTTTGATGCAACTTTGGTATGTATATATCATTTGTGAACTTTTATTAGGCCTCCCAACTTGATTTGTAACTAAAACATTTTATTTAGTGAAATGGGTATGGCCTTTAATTGGAGTAGGAGAATATATTATCTCATTTGGAATATATGTATTTTTGGGGTAAAATCATGTTTTGTCATGATTCACATAATGTTTTTCATCGGAGAGTCATTTTTCAAAACAAGTAATTTTTTTTAACATATATGATATCTTGATAATCATCTATAAAGAAGGTCGAGCTAAATTTAAGATAATCTTTTGTCATTTCCACCTTTTGTTTTGTGGAAGCATACACAATTATGGTCATTCTATGCAATTTTCTTTTGATTTATTGATTAATTTCAAGGAAACAATAAAAAATATATAAATTTATGTATAAGACATATTTGTGGCCTTGGTGTAAGATGATCTATCCTTGTCCTCAATAACTGTGAATGTACCAATGCAAATCTTGATAATGTCGCATGGGGAGTGTTTGGGTAAACCTCGGAGGAGCATGTGTTCCATCAACCAAAACTCTCCTTACATTGGAGGTCAAAGAGAAGAATCTATTAATAAGTATCTGATTTCTTGATTGTGTTGGGTGATGCCCCATAAGTGGGTAAATCTTTGTTTCCTTGTGTAAGTGGGTTGTCTCTCAAGTTCTCAACAAGATGAGAGGATGTGCATTGTCTCACTAACCTAATGTCCTTTGCATGCATAGTTTTGGTGTCTTAATGACTCTTGTTGCCTCCAATTGTTGAGATAGGATAGAATAAGGAAGTGATTAACTTGGTGGAATTGGGTTTGGATAAGTCCCATAAGGTCTACTGTCTGTGAGTTTTCCTCTCGCATGTAGAGATCCATACACCTCTAATATGGATAGAAAGAAAAGGTATATCAACTGCCATTCCAAAAACTATTCCATTGCACATATCATGATCAATATTGGCACTTTATGGGAAACCAACAAATTTTGAAAACAAGTCATGAATGAAATGGGTTTCCTTAACTATATTATTTAGGACCCTACAAAACATTGAATCTAAGAAGCGAGAAAGCTTCTCATTCCAATACATGATGAAGTTAGCTAGTCATTGCACCCCATTGAAAAAGTTACATTCTCAATTAGGTGCCTCCAATTGTTCTAGTTGGATAATTCCTCATAGCCAACTCATTTGAAGCATGAATACAAAATTGAAGCAAATCTCCAAATGACTCTTTCCTGGGAATAATAATTGTTTGCTTAGATTCCATGCCACTATTTTCAACCAACAAAAAAGGAACAAGGTCACACTTCTTAGAAAATGTAGAGCTTCCATTGTTTATCCCGTCATCTAATTCACCATCTTCTCTAGGGGCATTTTTTTCCAAGACATAACTTGTGAGCAACACTTCAACTTTTCTAGAACTCGTCTCTGAAGCAATCATTTTAGAAAAATATTTTTCAACCCATGAATTGACTTTGAGGCATGTTATGCATTAGAAAATCTTAGAAAGCTTATTGACCTTGACCCTATTGTGTTGCTATGTTTTGTGAAGAATATTGGGAAAACCATTGATAGTTGATTGATTTTAAGCTTAGATACCTATAATATAGCAAATAGTTCATTATACCTAGACTATGCAATTGAATGAACTTCATGCAAGTAGTTGAAAACACATAATTACAACTTACCGATTTTTATTCCTTTAGTAGGACAATCTTAAATTATGGCTAGTCAACATAATATCATGGCATTTCCCCTTAATAGGTATACACAACAAATTTGTTCCTTTATGACCCTGTATATTCAACCATAAATATGTTTTCAAAAATTCAACTATAAATTGGGAGTATTAGTAATCTTATGTATATATATATATATATGTGTGTGTGTGTGTGTGTATGTGTGGTTTCTAAGAGGAAAACATGTATGCGACATTTGACCATGGTATCATAGCAGATCAAGTAATGCCAGATGTCGATTGTTGCATGCATAATTAAGAGAATGCTAGGAAAGCTAAATGATTGGAATTGGGAAAATGGCAAAGGCGAGAAATAATTTCAAGAAGTTGTAGGTTCAATGGTGGCCCATCTGGAACATCTATGACTTTGTAAGAGGTTACAAGGTGCTATAGTAACTGATGGAGGACCTTTTGGGGACTTGGTTAGAGGTTACAAGGTCCTTAGGTTTTTTATGGAGGCCATTTTGGGGACCTAATTAGATTTTTAGGAGACTTAGTACTATTCCGCGAGTTTCGAGTCTCACCGAGCTTTTGGAAGTGACATTATATTTTATACATGTCTGTTTTAATTGATGTATTAACTATTTTCTTTGCCAGCCTGCTATTTTGGTTTGTATTTCCATGATCTCCATATTTCTTATAGCGAATTTTTTGGCGACGTTTTGAGATATCATTATGTTAGTGGATTGTTAGCTGGTTGTCTCAGTAGTAACTGCAGATTACATCTCCCCTACTTTAATTATCCTGCTCGAACCTCGGTACTTTCCCTATGATGAGACTGTTACACTGACTAACTTCTTAGAAAACTCAAAGGTGGCAGATGATGAAGGCTTTTGTAAACAACAAAATGGAAGATGAGGTCGTGGCACTCTTGGGTGCAGATGATGAGGTGCATTGGGAGAGGGCAGGTAAGTTTACATCGGTGGATGAGCTTTGCAGTAGTTATGACAAGATGCACCATCATAATGGGGGCATTAATGCTTCCTTTAATCCGGTGGCAGAGGTTCCTTATCCTCCAAACTCTATCACTAATCCCTATCATTTTGTAGGAAGAGAGACTGAACTGCTAAACCATAGGATATCAGTCCCTCGACCAAAAGGGGATGTTGTGGGATTAACTTTTGATTGTGGAGAGAAGGTTAAGGGAGCACAGGTAGAGAGATCACAGTCTATAGACACTTTTCTCCCATTTGAGATTAGACTATCGGGGTTGCAGGGTAAACATACCACACATAAGAGAGGAAGCCATACACGTCTTACATGGGTGTGGAGGCCGTAACGTAAAAAATACAAACTAGTTATGGGGATGGACGTTGGTTTATATGAAGTGTGCAATCTAGCACTCTGTTATTTGGTGGGGAGGTTATCATACCTGTCTTGGTGCAAACATCCTCTTGCAGAATGGATGTAATGCAACTAGGAGTCTATATTGGGTTACTCACCTGAGGTTTTATCTTTGTTGAGAGGGTGGTTAGGATTTGTAATCAAGAGCCCAGAAGACTCTGCGAATATTATAGAAATTTTTTGGTGCTACGGGGGTGGGAGTTTGATGTTGAAGAGGTGGAGAATAAGTTTTAATCCGTCGATGGAGTACTTTAGCTTCCACCATCTTTGGTTCCTTCTTTCGAGACTACCTCTTCAGTTGTGGAATGAGAAGGCATTGGAGATGATAGGTAATGCCTTAGGCCATTTTATTAAGATAGATAATCAAGATTTACTTTATTCAGATAAGAGGATGGTAAAGGTTCTCGTAGAGGTATATATCCATGCAGGATTACTGGAAACACTCAAGATAGAGTGGAGGGGTCACTTGTTTGTACAGAGGTTGGATTATCTGGGCCTTCCATTCTGTTGCTCGCTCTGTAGACAAACTGGAAACCTTCGAAAGTATTGTACTTGTATATATGGTCCCTTGGTTGAGTAGGAATCATCGAAGGACACACCTCCCGATGACTATTATCCATTAATGGATGCACAAGAACCAATAGCTTACTCATGATTGAGGATTGAGGAGAGTCTAGAACCATCGAACACTAATTTTATTCGTAATCTTAAAATTTGTTGTCCTTCGTTGTATTGTTCATTATCGTCTTGGGAAAGAGATGATTTAGACAAAGTGTTCCTCTCAGATATTTTTCACCAGCCAGGGGTGGGTAAAGGAAAATCTATGGAATCAGTTCAAGAGACCCCAGACTTAGTTGAAGACCAGACTCTACCTACTCCTAGAACTGTAACTACACAAGAGAAGAGACCTATAGTCCTCCCTGAAACCATGGCAATGGAAGAATCTATCATAGTCTAGGGTTATGGTGAACCAGTCTCCAATGACCATTCATTGGATAGGATTATTTCAGCTTTAGTCCCCTCATTTACTGAGTCCACTAGCCCTACTTTGATTTCGACCTACTTGGGGAAGGAAGTAGTGCATAGAATTATTTCTTTTGGTCATCATAGAGATTCCACGTGTGATGGGAATGCTTTAGGGAAGGATCTTTCTTGGTCGTGGGGTTTGGGGTTTGAAATTTCCCCCATAAAAACTAGGATTGCCTGCAAAAAGGTGGGAAATCTTGATCATTTAAATGCAAAATAGATTCCTCCAAACTCAGAACACTGGGCGCTTAGAGGCATGAAAACCCTGGCAAGGGATAAATCATGATCCTCCTCTCTATAAATATCATAGGGGTAGGAGGCTCCCTAAAAATGGCCTCCATGAGAATATTTTTATCTAAAACTTTACCTAATATAATTTTTCTACAAGAAACACTAGTGGTAGTGGAAAAGGCAAGGAACTTTATGTACTTACTCAGACCTGAGTGCTTGATTTGCACAGTGAGTTTTGTGGGGAAGTCTGAAGGGATACTTGTATCTTGGGATCCTAATTTCTTTGACTTAGTATTGGTCCTAAACTGCGGTGGGATTTTTTTGACAGGTACTAGCTTAGTGAATAAGAGGAAGGTGTCCTTTCTGAAAGTGTATGGACCTTGTCAAGACCGAAAGAATTTCCGGGATATAGTGGATAGAAGGGGTTTCCTAGCACATGATGATTTGATAATTCCAGGGGACACAAACTTCATGACAAACTCATAGAAGGTTTGGGGAGTGTCAGAATTGTCAGATCCATTGGTGGTCTCTTTTAAGGAAACATTTTTAAAAGATAATCTAGTAGAGGTGGCCCCTGCCGTGGTGGTTTCGACGTGGCAAAATGGTAGGTCTGGAGATGAAGTCATTGAAAAAAGGTTAGACATAATCTACATGGTGGAGGATATTATCACACAAGCTTTGAGATATAGAGCATGGGTAGAATTTCTATTCATTTTTTATCATGCTCCAGTTTTACTACAATTGGGTGATGGTCTATCGTCGGTGGCTCATCCCTTCAAGTTAAATCTTGCCTGGTTACGCAAAGAATCTATGTCCTATGTGGATTTATCTTTGAGTCTCTGTGCATGTAAGGAGATTGAAAGAAGATAATAAAGAAGACAAAGAATTGGTGGACGTAGCCCCACGCTGGGGGTGAACCATGTATACCTTGTGTTATGGTGCTTGGTGCTATGTTGTTCATGTGTTTATTTTATTAGTTCTTTATTCTGGATGAATGTTTAATGCTTAGTGATATGAATGAATGCTAGATCTGAATTGTTTCTAGGTGCTAAGTGCTTGGATGTATTAGATCTTGTTGAATACTGCGTTGTTCTGTAATTAGGGTTTTACCTGCAATGTGAATAAGGGTTAAATGCTAATGAATGTTAACTGCTAAGTGCTCTGTTAAGTATTGTGATCACAGATCTGTGTCCCAGCTAAGTTGTAGAAACTTGAGTCCTGCAACCCACTACCTCTACCTCAAGTGAGACTTCATCTGCTTCATAGGTGTTGCCGAAAGGGACGATAGTTAGGGTTTTGTTGGTGTGTTGTTGTAGCGTTGAACCCTGGGTCTGCCCCTGTGCCAACAAATGGTTCCGTTGTCGAGACTTGAAACTGTGATTGCTGGGAACTGAAGAAAAGAGAAAGTTGTGTGCGTAGATATGTTGTTGTAGTGCACAGTATTCTACTTGACTTGTGAAGCTCTGTGCCAAGAAAAGAACTGGATCTGAAGAAAAGAGGTATGACCTTAAAGCTTTGTGCTCTGATAAAGGTAAGATAAGTGGAAATTTTTGTTTCGAAAGAATGGATCTAGGTATGTTTGATAGATTTTGTCCTAGTCTGAAAACTAGGGCACAACTAGAAGAAATAAGATTTGATATGAAATATTTGAAAGAAATAGTGAAAGGTATGTTATTCCTATGCATGGAAAGAATTTTTGGACTAACAAATGGATGCAGGATCCTAGATTTTTTTTTTTTACAGACCCATCATTGTGATCCCAGTGCGTAGTACAAGAAAGGTTGGGGATCGTTTAAGAGAAAGAGAGGATTGAATCTTTATTATAGTTGTCGAAGATCGAGACATTATGCTAAGGAATTACCTGGTAGAGGTCCTAGTTGTCATTGTTGTAAAGTTATGGGCCATGAAGTTTTGGATTTCCCTAGAATGATTGCTAAGGTTGAAAAGATGAACATAAAGAAAGGAAACCATGAGGAAATTCAAGAGACTGAGAATAGGATAAAGAACCAGAAAAAATCAGAGGCTATACTATTGCAGATGAAAGAAACACTAAATGATTAGAGAGACATCAGTTTATCAGATATCTTCAAAGAAAAAGAGTGCATAGAAACGAGAATATGATACTTTGACATAGACTGTGTATTGGATGCAGAAACATAGGTGAACATTATGCTAGAAAGTACTTGGGAAATTTTGGGAAAGCCTGCTATGATTCTCTCATTGGGATGAATAGGATTCTTTAAAGGAAATATGATAAACCTATGTGGAAGACTTACTCATGTACCTATGATAGCTCATGGAACATCGACAAAAGAAGAATTTGAGGTTATTAAGTTTGTTGAGAACAACACCCCTTTTGCACTTTTGTTAGGAAAAATTTGGGTTGAGAAAGATCATATCCTAAGGAAAGAAGAAGAGGAAGCTCTAGAACAGAAAAAACAATAATTAAGGGATTTCATGGCTAGGAGAATAATGTGCTTAATAGAAGAACAAGAATACAAGTCGAAGAAACTGAGGGCCAGAAACCCAACTGTTGAAGTTGAAATAACGCAAGGAGACTTAGAGAACTTATCCATGCAGGAGAGTAGAGCATCTACTCCAGAAACAGTAAGAAAATAAGTATTACCCTTGAACCCTATGAAAGACCCTCAACAGTGAGAAGTTACTATGCTAAGAGGAGATAAGAACAAGAATGGAAAAAGGAATCCATAGATGCAGATCATAGGAAAGAAAGCCAGAAAGATCAGTAAGAAGAAATCAAAACTAGAAAAATTGCAAGAGGTTGCAGAGAGGACTTCACAGAAGGAAGGCTTGCAGAACTTGAACCTCACTGGAATCACAGAACAGTGTAGACTGGAACTTTACCACGATGAAGCAATATGACCGTTGGAGGTTTCCTGACCGTTAGAACGACGCTCCAAAACAGATAGAAATACAATTATTGCCGGAATGTTTGCCATTGGACCATTGGGACCGTGCCATAATGAATGGAATTGCATTGATTGAGGCATTCCTACCCATTGGAGGAGTCTGTTATGATGTTATCTATTTAACCCATCAAATTTCTTACTGTGAACACTTTTTCCAATTGTGATTATCCGAGCCCACAAAGAACTAGTTTCTTTCGTGCAGTTCTTATTGAGACCTTGCCACCCGTCCTATTACATTGAGTGTTTGTTCACCGACCTGATATATCTAATATCGATTGTGTATGTCAGGTGACTTTAGTGCAATAGAGAAATTTGTCGAGGATATTCTCATAGAACTCATGGCTGAGAAGGTCATCTTCACAGGAGTGCAAACTTCGTTGACAAGAGGAGTGCAAGCATCCCCATCGACTTCACATCGATATGGACCCTCCCAAAATGCGACATAAAAGAGAAGCAAGAATCGTGATGACTTGGAGAATGTGAAGCTCATCCCATCAATCCCACTCGACTACATCCTGCCTCTGGTTGGCACGGTGAGTCGTGACAGCATCCTGAGGGACTTTGACTATTCATTGATCATTGTGTACCTCCCAAAGGGGATATGCGCAGTAGGACCACAATTGGAGAGGATTCTGATGCTTAATATCAACAACTTCAACTTGAGAGACCACAAAAACTATGGCATGCTCGCACCACACAAGTATTGACCAAGACAATGGGGAAAAATTTGAAGATAATCCCCCAGCCGTGGACCATGGACATTGCGAGGTCCACGATCCTCAATGTGATGAAGTTACCACACTTTGGAAGACATCAGGAGGTTAACGCGTGCGTTAATCTCCTGCTGTCGTGCTTCCATGGTGGTTAACTGTGGTTGGATAGGTACATCATAGTAGATCTGACATTGATCCACTGGATCACTGGGTTAAGCATGCAAGGACCAGACCCACATGATTTTTACCTAGGGAAGGTTGCAGATCGCGCCCTGGCATAGATATTAAAAGAAACCTATGGTGATGTGGAGAAGAGGAAGCGGGGCTATAAGGTAGCCTCCATCCAGAATGGCCCAGTGTGCCTAGATTTCCAGTTGATCGTTGGTAAGCTCGTCAGGAAGAATAGGCCAACGCAGGTCACGGGGTTTGTCGTCGACCTCGCAGGAAAATGCATTGAAGGGTTGTAAATGAATTGGGTGAGATACCTCATGAACCAGTTAGAGAAAGACTGCCAAGAAGCTCAGGATCAGGGCTATGAGTTTCATTTCAGTTGGTTGTTGATTCTCATTGCCTTCATTTCTTGGGAGATGCTAGAAGGAGCGACCTTCCCTGAAATTGAGTCGTCTGAACCACTAGCTGCGAAGTTCACTATGCTATGGTACTCGAGGGACATGGCGAAGAAATAACATTCAAACGCAGTGTTCCACTCCTATTATCTGCAGTTGAAGAGGGACATTGAATCCTTCCCTCGCATGACGTCAAACACACTTCATAGGTTCAGGCCAATTGCGAAGTTCCATGCAAACATACACTTCATCTATATCATTGCGCATGGAGACGAACAAAAAGAAGAGCTCCATTCCTATTACAAGCTCATTGAGGAAGATATGGAGGAAATAACAAAGGAATAGCCTGCATAATTCCTCATACCAGTCGAACATAAAGAATTGTCCGACCCCGACCTCATCGGAAGCCTTATGGTCACTTGAGAAGAATATGATGCACCCAACAACAACAACAAGAAAAAGAAAGAAGAGGTACAGGATCTGAACAACGCATCAGATTCACCCAAAGGGGGAGGACGTGATGAAGTAGACACAGAAGAGGATGAATGGGAAGAAGACAAGAAGAAGCAGGGTGAAAATACACTGCCTAAAGCTCCCCTAACAGAGACAGAGACATCCAAGAAAAGAAAGGGTTCTCCAACAAAACCTTCATCGCGGAAGAAGTCAAAATCCAATAAACCTCCATTCCACATTGTCCTCACAATGGATGACATTGACCTTATCATTTTCGCTGTATCAGATACCTCAGAGGACATCTTGTAGCGAAGCGAAGCCAAATAGGAGACAATGTTTTACACGATCGAAGCAGATCTTAAAGGGGTACAATAGGCTCTTTATTCAAGCTGTGCAGTGTCTACTGCGCCACCGCCATCAGAAGGAGCAGAGTTGGGAGATGAACCTGCCCAACTACGTAGATTAGCAAATGTGACAAAATATTGCCTTCCTCCTATCTAGGAGGAAAATGAACAGGCCATAGAGGCCCTGGAGCAAGCAAAAGAGGAAGTCATAGAGCAATGTTGGGTTGCGCAACAAGAAAAATATGACCTCCAGGTGAAGTTTGTAGAGGATAGAGCGCATATCCAGAAGGAGAAAGAACAACTTCTCGTGGACCAGATGGGAGTTAAAGAATAATTCACCATAGCACTTCTCTCTGTGATGGGATTAGAAAAGAAGGAAGAAGAAACAACTGAGATCCAGGTGGGGAAGCTCATTGAATTCATTCAACATCTCCAAGCACAAATAACAGAACTGGAACTACAAGTCGTGCCAAGCACTCCATAGGAAGTGAGATATCTGGGAGAGGAAACTGCAAGGAGCGCAGTCAAAATAATCAAGGCATTGACCATGGAATGAAAGAAAGTCAGCAGTCAAAGTGTGCAGACCTACTAGCGCCTTGTAGAGGACCCAAAACTAAGGACATTGGAGTCACAACTCCAAGAAGCGAAGCAATAGGAAGCAACAATGCAAGCACAGTTGAAGCCACTATCAGTGGTCAAGATGATGAAAAGGTCCTAGGAACAACGCATGGTTCAAAAACAGGTCCATGTCATCCAAAGTAAAGTCATGGAAGTAACCCAGAGGCTCCAGCTAGTGCAGGATGAAGCTTGCACACTTTTTGAGGAGATTGAGGGACAAGGTGGACAACTAGAACAAGAAGTCACCATAGTAGAACAATGCCTGGAAGGACTGATGACTGATAAAGTTATTCAAGAGTTCACTGAGAAGGAGGCTCTGACAAAGCAGTAGGTCGAAGAAGTTCGATCCAAGCTCAAGGCCTTCGAGGCATAGTTACCTAGATCAGAGTGACTCGGGACAAGTCACAGGTGAGTGTTGGGGGCCTGTTGGCCCTTGACCAGGTTTTGTGGAAATGATGGTCATGTTTGACCAATTTTGGGACTTCATCAGGCTGGTCAAAAATGAAGCGCCAGGAAAAGAAAAGATCGTGGGATCTCGCCCCCTTTTGCAGGCTTTTTGGGTTTAGGGTTTATGTAATGGGTATGAGATGTTGAACCATGGGTTTACCCATGCTTAGGCCCCTTTCGTAATGTATAAATAAATATTTAGGCGATGTAAGAAGTAGTGGTGAGACCTAGTAGTTGGATCTATGTGATCAAAGCTAAGTGTACTAAGTGAAAATAGATGTGAACGCTTTGTGCATACTGTGTGTTGAGAACTTGCAGAGCTAAGTGCAAGCGATTGTAAGAAGACTTTGTGCCTAGATCTACTCGGGGAAGGAGGATCTGGCGAGGTGCACATAAATATCTTGTCCTGTGCAGAGTTATCTTTGAGGCTCTGTGCATGTAAGGAGATTGAAAGAAGATAATAAAGAAGACGAAGAATTGGTGGACATAGCCCCACGTTGGGGGTGAACCACGTATACCTTGTGTTATGGTGCTTGGTGCTATGTTGTTCACGTGTTTATGTGTTTATTTTCTTAGTGATTTATTCTGGATGAATGTTTAATGCTTAGTGATATGAATGAATGCTAGATCTGAACTATTTCTAGCTGAATGAATGCTAGATATGAACTATTTCTAGGTGCTAAGTGCTTGGATATATTAGATCTTGTTGACTACTGTGTTATTTTGTAACTAGGGTTTTACCTACGATGTGAATAAGGGTTAAATGATAATGAATGTTAACTGCTAAGTTCTCTGTTAAGTACTGTGATCATAGATCTGTGTACCAACTAGGTTGTAGACACTTGATTCCTGCAACCCCTCCTGCCTCTACCTCAGGTGAGACTTCATCTGCTTCGTAGGTGTTGCCAAAAGGGTCAGTAGTTAGGGTTTCGTTGGTGCGATGTTGTAGAATTGAACCCTGGGTCTACCCCTGTGCGAACAGAAGGAGCTTGCTTGGTCGCGGGGTTTGGGGTTTGAAAATTCCCCCATCAAAAATAGGATTGCCTGCAAAAAGGCGAGAAATCTTGATCATTTAAATGCAAAACAAATTCCTTCAAACTCAGAACATGGGGCGCTTTGAGGCATGAAATCCCTGGTAGGGGATAAATCATGATCCTCCTCTCTATAAATATCATAGGGGTATGAGGCTCCCTAAAAATGGCCTCCATGAGAAGACTTTTATCTAAAACTCTACCTAATATATTTTTTCTACAAGAAACACTAGTGGCAGTGGAAAAGGCAAGGAACTTTATGTACTTACTCAAAAATAAGTGGATGATTTGCGCAGTGAGTTCTGTGGGGAATTCTGGAGGGATACTTGTATCTTGGGATCCTAATTTCTTTGACTTAGTACTGATCCTAAGCTGCAGTGAGATTTTTTTGACAGGTACCAGTTTAGCGAATAAGAGGAAGGTGTCCTTTCTGAATGTGTATGGACCTTGTCAAGACCGAAAAAAATTCTGGGATAAAGTGGATATAAGGGGCTTAATAGCACATGATGATTTGATAATTCCAAGGGACATGAACTTCACAACAAAATCATAGGAGGTTTGGGGAGTGTCAGCATTGTCAGATCCACTAGCGATCTTTTTTAAGGAAATATTTTTAAAAAATAATCTAGTAGATGTGGCCCCTGTCGTGGTGGTTTCGACGTGGAAAAATGGTAGGTATGGAGATGAAGGCATTGAAAAAAGGTTAGAAAGAATATACATGGTGGAGGATCTTATCACACCATCTTTGAGATATAGAGCATGGGTAGAATTTCCATTCATTTCTGATCATGCTCTAGTTTTACTACAGTTGGGTGATGTTCTATCGTCAGTGGCTCATCCCTTCAAGTTAAATCATGCATGGTTACAAGAAGAATCTTTTGATTTATTGGTACATTATGCGTGGATTGATTTAAATGTACAACAAGCTGAGGGAGCTCAAAGAATATTAATAGAGAGGTTATCAACTCTTAAATCTTGGGTGAGGTTATGGTCAAAGGAAAAACATTTTCTAGAACATTTAGAGATGGATAAGCTTGATGAAGGAATACATGATCTCTTTCATCAGAAGGAATAGGGTTTACATAACTTAGATATTGATCAACAATTGATAAAATTGGAGGTTGATCGCAAAAAACTATTACTGGAGGAGGAAAAAATATGGTGACAAAAGAGTAGGGCCATCTGGATAACAAGTGGAGACAAGAACAAAAAATTATTCAATCGATTTGCTAGTTATAGAAGGAATAAAAAACATATATGGGAGATAGAGGATGTAGTGGGTTGGCTTCATATAGACCAGAAGGCCATAAAGGAGGAAGCGATCAATTTTTTCAAATATTTCTATCAACATAGTGGAACAAATTATATCGGAGAACATGTAGCTACTATAAGGATTTTTCCCACAATGTTGTCAGAGGATGGAGTTACAAATCTAGAAAAGCCATGTACTAGGGAGGAAATTCTATAAGTTTTAAAAGGATTTGCAAAGGATAAAATTCCTGGGCCAGGTGGCTGGACTGTAGAATTTTGTTTACATTTCTTCGAGCTGGTTGGACATGATTTGCTCGATGTTGTGGAGGAGACTAAACTCGGAGGCGAGGAAATTAAACAGATCAACTCAAATTTCTTAGCTTTGATCCCTAAATTAAATAGTCCCAACAATTTTAATGATTTTCGCCCAACTGCTTTGTGCAATTCATGCTACAAGAGCATAGCAAAAGTAATAGCCAAGAGAATCAGGCCCATACTCTCTCGGGCTTTATCTAAGGAAAAAATGGGCTTTATTAAGGGAAGGAAGATTTTAGATGCTATTGGTATGGAACAGGAGTGTATGCACATCATAAAAGAAAAGAAGCTTCAAGCAATTATTTTAAATCTTGATCTAAAAAAGGCTTACGACTATACAAATTTGGATTTTTTGAGGTTAATCCTGCTACAATGTGGCTTTGGGTTGCCAACTGCAAACTGGATAATGGGATGTGTAACCTCTACTGCTTATGCAATTATGATTAATGGAGAGGAAACCAAGTTCATTCCGAGTAGAAGAGGACTTCATCAAGGCTATCCTTTGTCACCTCTCCTATTCATCCTTGTAATGGAAGGACTTAGCCTCTTGCTAAAAAAAGGTCAAACTGATGGTGTGTTGTTTGGGATAAAGGTATCACGAATCATTAAGGTTTTACATTTTCTCTTTGTGGATGATGTGATAATTATGTCAAAAGCTGATGTAACCGAATGGATGGAAATCAATAATATCTTAGTGTTTTTTGTTGGGTGTTGGGGTCGAGGATAAATGTTCAGAAGTCTGCCTTTTTACATTCAGGAGTACAACATGAAACTCTTGAAGAATTAAAAGAGATATTTCAGTTTGATTATAAATATCTTTCGGAAGGATTTAAATATCTGGGTTTTTTTCTTAAATCCAGATAGCTATAAAGCAGAGGAATGATAGTGGCTCATTGAAAAATTCAAAAATAGGATACATCTCTGGTGTTATAGATTGCTAAATTTGGGAGCCCAATATGTGTTGATAAAAGAAGTCCTAGAGAGCCAACCAATATACTAGTTGGCTTGATCTCATATTTTGATTTCTATACTAAATAGGATCTGTAAGCTGGTCTTTTCCTTCCTATGGTCAGGAAGAAAGAAAAAACAAACTTATCATTTATGTAACTGGGAGACTCTCTCGAAACCAAAACAGTTTGGAGGGTGGGGATTTAGAAACATCCTTATTTTCTATAGGGTGTTGGCAGCCAATACACTCTGGAGAGTATTAATCAAGAAAGGCTTATGGCAGCAGGTGATAAAAGACAAATATTTACCTCATGGATCAGTGTCTTCTTGGTTACGATTGGCTTTAGCGATCTCGGCCCATGGATCCCAGACCTGGAAAATTTTGATTAATACTTTACCATTGGTTTTACAATGGTTGGCCTGGAATCCGGGAACATGAAATTCCATAATTATTGGGAAAGATGTAATACTGGGAATGGGCACATAATTTTTTTTATCAGGTGATCTTGTTGCTACACATAACCAAAAAAATGCATACTTGTTGTATCAAGTGGGTTGAGATTTCACATAGGGATCAATATGTTCAAATTGGTTAGACAGTGCAACCTTGGGGCTCGAGGGAGACTTAGCAGATGAATGGGAAATGTTTAGAAGGAACTTGATAGTGTTATCTCCCAAAATGACACCGTCATTTTGGGTGATAGGATGGGTTAAAAATTTTATTTCTGTGAGTCATGGCCTTCAAAATTCAAAATTTAAGCTTTCGACAATCAACTAAGTCTGTGGAAGTTTACTTAACTGCCAAAACAGGCCAGTTTCGGCAGCTAATATGGTTTGCCAGAATGACTTTAGCTGCCGAAAGTGTTTCCATGATGCAAACTTAGAATCCTTATGCGTCAAAATGTTCCTCCAAAAGGAATGAGTTGTGGTTTTCATTTAAAGGCTATTCTTTTTATTCTGCATGGAAGGACACGGGGAGGGTTATGCTAATCTAGTACAACAACGGGGTGCTCATCACCATTCTCGGATCTCACTTCGCCACAACATCAACCAGCTGGCATCTTCTAGTCACATTCTGTTCTCATGCCGAGTGTCCTTTCAAGGAATAGGGTTCACATTTTTTTATCTACAAAACCAAACATCAAAGATCGCCACCGTCCCGACATGGAGAGATGCAAAGATCCGTATATAGTGAAACAATGCCAGAAATTCAAGCGTGCAGGGCATAAAACTCAGCAGTCGGAGGTTAAAGCTTGCTAATCAGGATGAAAGGCCTAGATCAACTGTGCTATCAATGACAGCTGATGTTAATAGGAAGATACACGAACAGGGTTTTCCATAGA
>ML784428.1:525373-571930 GCA_009831015.1 Picea engelmannii
AATCTTATTTTGTTTATTTGTTTTTTTACAATTTTCTTTTTAAAATTGATTATTTTAAAATTTTAAAATTCAATTAAAAATAAAATAAAATAATAAAGGTAATTCAACAAGCACATCGATTATAGTAAGATGCGCTCTGGATCAGAGTAGGGCTTGGGCTCCTCGGCTTCCTGCTACTCCCTTTCGTCTCCCCAGGTGGGGCAAGACGTGATCCCAAATGAAGAGGGGCTGTGAGGCGCCTCATATTGCAAGGCTGTGGAGCAGTAACGTTCTGGTGGGGGTTGCCATCGGACTTCCTTCGAGCCACCACTAGACCAACGTTCGCAAATCTTCTTCAAAGGTGCTGCTAAAGGAAAAGAAATGAATATTGACATGAGACCTGTTCCAACGAAAACAACACGTCCTTGGGAACCTGTGAAATGCATTCCTCATCCTCCACTAGAACCAACATATGTGATCAGCACACCACACATTGAAGAACAAAAAAAATACATGAAGGACTACGCATTGGTGGGAAAATTCCTAGGTTTATTGTTGGTTGTGGAGCCTGATTATCTTCCTAATTCAGAGGTCCTTTCTTTCAGCCGTGTTTATACCCCATGAAGTATTTACACCCCAGAAGTATGTACACTCTTCCACGCGGGGGAGTGCAGAGGGGGGGTACCCCTTCTGCGGGGTCCGGGGGGCCTATCCCCCCGGCTGGGGGGTCTGGGGGCAAGCGAGCCCCCAACAGGGGTTCGGGGGCGAAGCCCCCAAAGCAAAAATTGCCTTGTAAAAGTATATTGTAATTTCATTGTAAATATGGACCGTTCATTATAAGGTCGCAGATCTAACGGTAGAGATTATGTTGGGGTTTTTTGCCTTAGAAGGCAACCCTCTTTTATGAGGGAAATGTATTGCGGCTATGGATGATGGTGAATATTGTATTCTGAGAGAGGAGACTATGAGAGAAAGAAGAGGAAGCTATAGCGGGTTTTGCTGTAGGTTGTATCCCTTCATTTGCTGGATAATAATAAAGGAAGGACCTGGCAATTTCTCTGGTGGACGTAGCCCACACTGGATGAACCACGTAAATCTGTGTCTCTCTTGTATTGTGTGTCTTCTGTGTTTTGTTTCTGCATTTGTTTTATTTTATTGCTCCACGGTCCTATTTTTCTAACATTTATGTCCCTCTGAATGTGAGCTCGTCAAATGGATACACCATTGGTGGAACCCTAAAGGACACTATGACCTACAACTAGGCTCCAAGGGCTTCTTTACCATCCAACTTGAAGAGCTTATGAAGAAGGGGTATATATGCCCAAGTGTGTCACCTTGGGGTGAGCTAGTTTTTTTCTGTGAAAAAGTAGGATGGTACTCTGAGACTCTACATTGATTCCAGAGAGTTGAAGAAAGTAATAGTAAAGAGCAAGTATCCTTTGCCAAGGACAGATGACATGTTTCACCAGCTAAGGGGCACAAAGATATTTTCCAAGATTGACCTTAGATATGGATTTCACCAAGTGAGAATAAAATAAGATGACATCAGTAAGACTAGCTTTAGATCATGGTATGGTCATTATGAGTTCATAGTGGTGTCGTTTGGGTTGTCAAATGCACCAATTGTTTTCATGTGTTTAATGAATGTATTTTTCAGATAATACTTGGATAAGTTTGTTGTCATATATTGGATGTCATCCTTATTTACTCTAAATCCGAAGAAGAACATGAGCATCACTTGGAGATGGTGTTGAAGGTGTTGAGGGAGCATCAAATTTATGCAAAGTTGAGAAAGTGATTATTTTACCAGAGGAAGATTCATTATTTGGGTCATATCATTTCAAAGGAAGGAATAGTTGTGGATCGTAGTGAAGATGAAATCTATTGAGGAATAGCCAACACCAATAAATGTCATAGAAGTGAGATATTTCATGGGGCTGGCAGTGTACTGTAGAAGGTTTATTGAAGGCTTCTCAAATATCGCACATCTAGTCACATTCTTGCAGAAGAAAGATGTGCAATTTGAATGGACTCCAGATTGTGAAAGGAGTTTCTAACACTTGAAAATTTTGTTGACTAGTGCATCGATACAAAGGATTGCAAATCCAGTTGCAGACTTCATTGTGTGCATAGATGCATGTAAGGAAATACTTGATGTAGTCCTTAGTCAGAATGGGCATGTGGTATGCTACGAATAAGGAAATTTAAAAGAGCATGGGAGACTCTATTCTACTCATGATTTAGAATTGGAAACTATAGTGCATGCCTTGAAGATGTGAAGACACTATCTCATGGGTAAACGATTTGAGTTTAGAACATACCATTGTGGTATGAAATATTTGTTCGGAAAGCCAAGTTTAAATGCCAGGCAAAGTAGGTGGTTAGAATTCTTTAGTCAGTATGACTTTGATATAAAGCATATCGAGGGTAAAGAGAATAAGGTAGTTGATGTACTCAGTAGGAGAGTGCATCAGATGCATGCTACAACCATTAGCATGTACCAGACAAATTTTAGAGACAAAAACATAGAGGCTACAAATTCATATCAACACTATGAGGAATTAAAAGAAAAATTACAACAAGGTATTTTGCAGTAGAAACTTGAAGAGTATGAGCTTAAAGAGGATGGAATTCTCATGTTTAGGTGCAAAGTTTATGTGTCTGATTCACCAAAGTTGAAAAATATAATATTGAAGGAATTGCATAATGTGCATTATGCTACGTACCCTAGTTATCAAAAGACAGTAGCAGTTGTTAAGAAGCAATATTATTGGCCAGGAATGAAAAAGGAGGTTGTTGATTTTATTGCTAGATGCCTTGAGTGTCAAAAGATCAAGGTTGAGCACATACACCCAGTGGTTTTGCTACAACCTTTACCCATTCTTGAGTGGAAGTGGGAAGTTATAATGATAGATTTTATAACTAAGTTGCCCAAATCAGCCAAGCAACATGACTCTATTATGGTGGTGTTGAACAAGCTTACTAAAGCTGCCCATTTTGTTCTAGTGAAGTCAACTTACAAGGAAACTAATATTGTTGATATCTAAATGAGAGAATTGCTAAATTGCATGGTGTGTCTAAGGAAATTATTTCTCACAGGGATCTCAAGTTCACTTCAAATTTTTGGAAGGGATTATTCAAAGGAATTGGGACAAGTCTGAACTTTAGCACATCATATCACCCACAATCAGATGAAAAAACATAGAGGGTAAATAAGGTAATAGAAGATATGTTAAGAATGTATGTGATGGATAAACCATCAAAATGAGAAGACTACTTGTATTTGGTAGAGTTTTCTTACAACATTGGATATCAAGCATCTTTAAAGATGATTCCATTTGAAGCATTGTATGGTAGAAGGTGCAACACACATGTGAGTTGGGATAACCCAATTGACCACATAGTGGTTGGGCCAGATTTGCTATGGGAAATGGAAGAGAAAATGATAAAAATAAATCAAAATTTAAAAGCTTACCAAGACAGACACAAAATATGGGTAGATAAAGGATAGACTTTTAGAGAATTTAAAGTGGGTGACCATGTGCTCCTAAAAGTGAAAGCAAGACGAAGTTCCCTTAAGTTGGGGAATTTCTCTAAGCTAGCAACATGATATTTTGGTCCATTCAAAATCCTAGAGAGGATTGGTCCTATTGCATATATGATAGCTCTACCTTCATCCTTGAATATTTATAATGTATTCCATATTTCCTTGCTTAAAAAGTATGTACATGATGCTAATCATGTCATTAATTGGAATGTGATTCAGGTGGAGTAAGAGGGAAACTTCTAAGTTCAACTAGTGTACATATTGGATCGGAAAGTCAATATGCTTTGGAATTGCACAGTATGACTGGTAAATGTACGATGGACTTGTTACGGTCCTAAGGATGCAACCTGGGAACATGAAGATGATATACGGGTAGAGTATCCACATCTCTTTGAAGACTTTTGAAATTTTTGAGTATACATGTGTATGTAATGCACTGAGGACAATACATAAATAAGGGGGAGGGTTTGATATGGGGAAGATTTTTCTATATATGAAACTTGGTGAGCCCCTTGCTTTGCTGAAGAATTTGTCTTTCTTAGCTTCTTGATGAATGTCATGAACCTATTGTTGGAGGGTTTGGATCCATTCAACCAATCTAGTTGCATAATTTTCCTCAGTATGGAAAGACTCTATTGGTGAATATGTGACATGGGGAGCTATATCAATGGGGGGCATACTACAACAAGACATCCTACACATAATTGAATTACTATACGAAAAATATGAAGCTTTCTACCATGCTATGGTTGGAATTAAAATTGTGATTTCTAAGGTTAATGAGGAAGAGGAGGTATCACAACCTAAAGAGGGCCTTCATGAATCTACTGGTACACATGATAACCCAATCCACATTGATGAAGACCTCCAACCTTTGGCCACGACATAGGAAGAAAAAAGCGAAGTCAACCAGTGCACCGGGAAGATATTGTTTTACCCACTCTTATCTGAAGTTGAAATAGACTTGTGTTACATAGTTTGTATTTGCTATTTCAGTTTGCTACTTAATGTTGTTATATTAGTTACAGTTATAGTGATAAATAACATAGTTTTGTTACAATCAATGGACATGGACATATATGATATTGCTAAGTTGGAGGAGGATCTAGTTTCCTTTTTTGACAGGCCTCCTCCATAAACATCTATAACCTTTTTTTTTTATGTAATATAAAGTTATGACTGGGCTTTAAATTTATTAAAATAAAATAAAATAATGCATACAAAAATAAATCACCAAAAAATACCAATAAAAAAAATTATTCCAAAAAATTTTAAATTGTTTTTTTTTTCTTTTCAAATTTCAATTATAATCTTGTTTTGTTTATTTGTTTTTTACAATTTTCTTTTTAAAATTGATTATTTTAAAATTCAATTAAAAATCAAATCAAATACTAAAGGTAATTCAACAAACACATTGATCATAGTAAGATGCACTCTGGATTGGAGTAGGGCTTGGGCTCTTCGGCTTCTTGTTGCTCCCTTCCGCCACCCCAGGCAGGGCAAGCCATGATCCCAAATGAAGAGGGGCCACGAGACACCTCCTATCACAATTTCGTTGTGCATGAACCTTATGGTGGAGGTTTCCGTTGGTCTTCCTTCGAGCCACCAGCGGACTAACGTTCACAAATCTTCTTCGAAGATGTTGCTAAAGGAAAAGAAATGGAGATTGACACAGGACCTGTTCCAGCGAAAAAACACATCCTTGGGAACCTGGTAAATGCATTCCTCAGGCACCACTAGCACCAAAATATGTTATCAGCACACCATGCATCGAAGAACATAAAAAATACATGAGGGAATACGCGCTGGTGGGAAAATTCCTAGGTTTATGGCCCTCTCAACGCGATCTCGTCAAATGGATACACTATTTGTGGAAACATAAAGGACACTATGACCTACAACTATGATTCAAGGGCTTATTTACCATCATTTTCCATAACCTAGAAGATCGAAATCACATATTTGATGGGGGAACCTATTTCTTCAATTCAGTCGGCCTCTTCCTGTGCTTCTGGATAGAGAAGCTTAGTCCAGAAAAATAAGACTTTGCACATGCCCTGGTATGGATCCATCTATACTCCCTACCACAAGAGTTTTGGCTAGAAGAGATCCTGGTAGGCATAGGAAACACCATTGGGGCCTACGTCAAATACTTAGAGGCAACTAAGAAGAGAAGGTATATCTCTTATGCTCACATGTGTGTCTATAGCAACATCTCGAAGCCCCTCCCAGGTTCCATAGCTCTGGAATACCATGATGAGGACTGGTCTCAAACTATTGACTATGAGCACATACCATTTCGATGTAGAAAATTCCACAAGCATGGGCATCTGTTCAAAGAATTACCTCTGAACATTTTCGAAAGAAAGGTCAAAAACCCTGAAGTAAACAAATCAAGGGTTGGTTTCACCCAGGTAGCAGGAAGGAGGTGTCAAACATGAAAGAAAACTGTGCAAACTAACAACAAGGAACCCCCCTCCAACAAATCCTTTGGCCTCCTTCAACAACTTTTAGAATATATGGACGTGTCACAACTACCTCCTCAAGGAAATGCAACCCACAATAATTCAAAAGACAATCCTTCCAACACGCCTGTCTTGGAGCATATCCCCTCCTCTTCATCTTCCCATGCCAAAGATGGAGAAGCCTCTGATCCTGAAGATGGAGATACCGAAATGCACCTAGAGGAACACAATCTTGTGGGAGTAGACCTTGAACACTTAGAACAAGCCTATCGTAAGTAGGAATGATACACCATCCCTCCAGATCAGCTTCACAAGGTGTATAAATTCTTCCTAAACCCCTCAGCAGGATCAATGGCCAGGTCCACCACTATCTTGGGCATCCAATGCATCCAAAAGAAAGACCAACACAAGCCTCAAAAGGATGAGAAGAAAAGAGGAAGAAAATCCACCCAGAAAATCATACAAGAAATCGGTCACTTCATGGTAAACTCAAGTCAGATACATCTCATCTCGGATAGCTTTCCCCTCTCCCCTCTCCGTCCTCATCATGAAACTCGTCTCTTGGAATATACGTGGGCTCAACGATTGTAGTAAGAAAATGATTCTATGAGATCATATCATAGAAAAACAACTTGATATTATTTTACTTCAAGAAACAAAATGTGTTGGGGAAGAAATGAATCACATCCTCTCCAGATGTTGGAAAGATAGGAAAACGATGACCATCGATTCCAAAGGTGTGGCTAATGGCTTTGCCATCCTCTGGAACCGCAACACTGTGTTGCTTGAGAACTTATTCACTACCAGATGGACAATCTCCGTGGAATACCAAATCATTGGCTCCAATAAGACAAGCTTCGTTACAAATGTTTACGGGCCAACTACCTCAGGATACAAGCTCAACTTCATTCAAAACCTAGATCAACTGGCTAACCTCACCATCGATCGTAGTTGGATACTAGTGGGGGGGGATTCAATATGGTCTACCACCTAGAAGAGAAAAGGGGTGACACTCACAAACTCGAGGCAGAAAGTGGAAACTTTCAGGCTCTAATCGATAAGCTTGCTCTCATAGATATGGAAACCCAAAATGGCCTCTTCACTTGGTCAAACCAACGTTCGGGCTCCCAATAGGTCGCATGCCATCTGGATCGATTCATTGTATCAAAAACCCTCTTGATGGATGGCCTATTGATGAGCTCTAGCATCTTGGATACCTTTGGCTCTGACTATTGGCCTATATAGCTCTCACTGGACATCTCTGGCTCTCCTAGATGAAATCCCTTTAGATTTGAGTGATTATGGATCGATCACCTGAAGTTCCAAATCCTAGCCCCGAAATGGTGGAGGGAATCCGCCATCTCTCATGGTTCCAAAATGTTTTGATTTCAACAACGACTAATTTTTTTTAAGAAAAGTCTTAAGCTTTGGAACAAATAGAACTTCAGGAATATTTTTGAAGTCCAAAGAAACTTGAACGATCAAATGAAGCTCATCTAGATCCAAATCAGGAATCACAGCCTCACGGAGGAAAGTCAGTCTGAAGAGGAACTTTTGTGGAGGAAAAAATATTAAATACAATGGCTTCAGGAGGGGGAACGAAATACCAAGTTCTTGTACCAAGCGATAATCCAATGCAGACACAACAATCACATGATGCACTTGGTCACCGAGCAAGGTAAAATTCTCCAAAAACATGAAGATCTCGACTAGGAATTTGTCTCTTATTACCAAGATATGTTGTCTGAACTCCCTATTGATAGATCCCATGACATAGAAAAGATCACCCAACACATTCCCAATCTCATAACTCAGGAGCAGAATGAAGCTCTGTCTAGACCAATCATGATTGAAGAAGTAGACCTATCGCTGCAAGACACCCCGAAGGAAAATATCCAGGTTCAGGCGGCTTCACAGTGGACTTCTTTCACTTATGTTGGCCCATGATTCGGGAGGAAGTCTGGGACATCATCGAGGATTCTCGCATATCTGGTCAGGTTCTCCCCACTCTTAATGACACTTTCCTAACCCTCATCCCCAAAGAAGAACAAGTCACTCATCCTAAACAGTTTAGACCATTTGCTCTCTGCAATGTAATTTATAAGTTGTTAACAAAAGTGATCGTCCGACGCCTTAAACCATTCCTTCCCCTCATCATTTCCCCCAAGCAGACATGATACGTTGAAGGAATTCAAATTCTCGGCATCGTCATCCTTTCCCATGAATTCATACATTCTCTTTAGAGTACAAGTACTCCAGGTATGTTATTAAAGTTATATCTCTCTAAATATTTTGATAAACTAAGTTGGGCTTACATGAAATCTGTTCTTCTTGCTTTTGGTTTTGCTACAGACTAGGTAAGCTGGATTCTAAATCTCACCTCTTTCGCTTTCTTCTCAATTATTATCAATAGTGTTTCTTCACACCCCTTCTCTCCCTCTTGTGGAATACAGTAAGGGGATTCCCTATCCCCCTTCCTTTTCATCGTCATGGTAGAAGGGCTCAACCATTTCATCAAAGCTTCCATAGTAGATAATTCTCTAGTTGGAATCCCCCTTCATGGCATGGATCCCCCAATCTCCCATAGCCATTTTGTTGATGACACCCTAATTTTGAGCTCCCCCACCGTCCGTGAATCCCTTCGCATCCTATGTATCCTTCAAACTTTTTGTGCAACCTCAGGAATGGGCATTAATAGAGAAAAATCCCAGATCTTCTTTTTTAACACCCATATACATGTTCAACTTCATATCACCAACATCCTGGGCTTCATGCGTAGCTCCTTCCATCCAAATATCTCGGCATTCCTCTTATCAATAAAGCTCTTTGAAACAACTCTCAGGAGGGGCTCTTGTCCTCCATGGGAAAAAGACTCTCCTCCTAGACCTTTTGAATGCTCAACCTTCCCAGTCGCCTCATCCTCCTCAAGTTCATCCTTCAAACCTTGATTATTTACTCCTTCTCTGCTCTGGGTGCCCCCAACTTTATTCTTACGACCATCAAGACCCTTCAAAGAAAATTTATTTTTAAGGGAGCAAAGATGGAACGAAAAATAGCTATGATCAGATGGGAAAAGATCTGCAAACCAAAATTAAAAGGAGGTCTTGGTTTAAGGGACCCATCCATTCTCAACAAAGTTCTTAGTGCGAATATTTGGTGGAGATGGTTAAAGCGACCTAAGGACCTCTGGGCCAGACTGTGGAGGAAGAAATACGTTCCACATATTGTTGAAAACCAACTCATCAAGTGGAATGAAAACACCTCGGGCTCCTTGATCTAGAAAATTGCAAGACAAGGCCACTCTGTGATTGCAGATCATGCTTTTTGGGAAATATGAAACAAAAGGACAACTTCCTTTTGGCACAATTCATGGCAACAATGGCCCTAATTAACGCATAAATCCATGGCAGAGAATATTCTTTCCCCTACCACATGGGCAGGTCTAATCACAATCGCATACTATTGGAAAGAGGACCCCCCTGGCGCAACTTGGCATCATTGGAAGTCCACTCCCACATAATTTCATGCTCCAACACACATGGATCTTCAGCCTTGGCACGAGTTGGGTTCTTCCAGAAAAATTCAAATTTTTCAAGGAGGCAGCATCCTAAGATGGGGGCACTCTTCGTGAGGCACCTTCACCATCAAAGAGGCCTACAACATAAAGACAACCTCACACCTTCTCCCCCAAGAACCAGTTTGGGAAAAAATATGGTCGATCAAGTACTGGCCAAAAATAAGTACCTTCCTTTGGCTTCTCGCGCATAAGGGTATCCTCACCTGGGACAATCTCACCAAAGAGGTTTTGTCAGGCCCTCCATTTTCCCGCTTTGTTGGAAAGATTTGGAATCTCAAAATCATTTTCTCAATCTCTTCTCCTACAGTACACAAATCTGGTAATATTGCTCTTTAATCATGTGCACCACGGACCGCAAACAAGAAGGCCTCAAGGAAACCTTAGAAGGATGGAGAGACTCATCGTTTCATTCTTCCATCCTAAACTGTATATGGCAGCTACTTACAGGCTTCATCCTCTGGCAGAGCTGGAAGGAGCGAAACATGCAAATATTTCATTTGTCTCATCTTGATTGGTAGAAAGTTTGGTAACACATACATGACAACATTAGAGAAACCATCCTCCTTCATCCCTAGAAAGAGGAGGACTTGTCTTGTCCTCCCCAGGAAAAGTGTATCTTGGAAAAATGGATCATCAACTTCCACCCACACTTTTCAAGGAAACCACAAAGTTCACAAGCCAAAGGCAACCCTTCACATTGTTCTCCACCAGCTCCGTGATTCATCAAACTAAACTTTGACGGAGCCTCCAAAGGAAATTCGGGCCCTGTGAGCTTTGTAGTGGTTCTTCGCAACAGTCAAGGAAATATTATGCTTATCATAGCCAACAACATTGGACACAACAAAAACAACACAACTAAGCTATGGGGTATCATCAAAGGATTACAACTTTCTCAAGACAATGGGCACCACAAACTGATCATTGAGGGGGATTCACAAATAATTCTCATCCTTTTAGAAAAAATACTCAACAGGGTGGATCCAGACAACATCTCCCCTTGCTGGTGACTTACCACAGGACTCAGTGCCATTGCAAATCTCATTATGTATCACTTGGTTCTCATTCTTTCGCATGTGAGAAGGAAAGCTAATCAAGTAGTAGAAAAACTAGCAAATATTGGAGTGGATTTAGAAGGACTAGATATCCTCTATACATCCCCCGCCCATAATGATCATCCCATCCTCCAGGACTTCATTGCTAAGGCTCTCAGCACATATATCCTCCCAGATGGGGTGTCAGAGTGTTCCACATGTCCATTTGAGAACCCAACTTCTGCCACCTCTCCACAGATCACGTGATGGCACCTGTAACCTCCCTTCCGCCTTTGTTACCTCCCTATGAACTATGAAACTATTCATTGTTGCTCGATCCCAACTAAATGCTCAAGTGCACCTTGCGCTAGCTTCATATCATGGCAATGGAGGTTGTACAATGTCTGGTCCTTCTATGCGCGTGGAAAATTACTCTCCAATCTCCTTCTTATGGCGACACCCCTCCCTCTAGTTTGCATCCATCACCCTCTCCTTTCTACTACTCTTGCACTATGTCTATTTCTCTAGTGCCCAACTGGGTTTCCATGTTCGCACCTCTGCCTCACCCTCACATTCGCCTAGTTATGCCTCGCCTCCACAAGAAGCCAAAGAGAGGTGATCTTTGGTACCAGAACAAAGCAATCATGGCCAGCCGACACCCACCTACCTTTTCTCCCACGCTTAGTTCCTCACCCTCGTCATCCACTCGGTCATCCCTAGGCCAAAGTGGTCTTCTGCCTTTGTCATCATTGTGGGCTTACCAAGTTGAATGGTTTGACCTTCAGGGTAATTCTCTAGGATTTTCTCCTATACCTATCCCAGATCTGGCCTCAACTTCACAACCATCACATGCACGCCCTTCCAGTCCACCACCCTTTTCTCCTTCACCAACTCTTTCACCCCCCCCCCAAGTCGCCACCTTGTGTACCTTCTCTGGAGGAGTTCAATGCTCAAATGAAAGAACTACAATTGGAAGCACCTTAGAGCCAAGCTCTTCTCCAACTTGATTGTGCTTCGTGCCCAGAACTCAAAGGTTCAATCTCAATTATTCAATATTTGGTCTTTGCATTCCGTAAGGACGTCGATGACCTCCATTTTTTGTTGGAACACCTGGACCAACATGTAGAGAAAATTGAATCTTTGCTTACGAACCTTCTCCGCTCCCTGCACTCACTAGATTCGAGCACCAATGCTCCATCATCTCATGGGGCGTTCCTTGCTCCAGAATTCCAGGGGGCAGATGACTGAAACGTGGACAAATGCGTAGAGGAATCCAAGGACAAGCGAGATCAACGTGACGAGGAATATGAGAACAAGCAAGTGCACTAGACACCATGACAGTCGGCAGGCACAAATGTTTCAGGATGTTTGTTTTAATTTGACAAATGCTAGTTATTTTTGGGAGATTCTTCATAGGTGGTTGGAGTCTAGCATTGCTAATCCTATGGGTCTGTCAGAAGATAGACTATTTTTGGTTCATAGTATGCTCTTTTTTTGTTTACAATATGCATGAATGGGTCGGTCGAATTGGTTTCCCCACGGGGCGATTCAGGCAAGTATGTTTAAATATTACTGATTTTTACAGTCAAGTGTCAGGATGAGTTGGTTTCTCTTCGGGGAAACTCAGCACATTCGAAACTCGATATCATGGTCGACACTGTAATTTTGCTCCATGACAGGTAATATATAACTTCTTACTTAAAAAAAAGAAAACAAACACATTGATCAACTAAACAAATTCAAATTGTTAAACACAAATGCTAATCATAAACATAAACACTAGAGAATGTTCTCTTCTTACCATGAAACATAAATGAAATAACAACATTATACATTAAAATAATGTATAATTAAAAATATATTATGAATAATGTATAATTAAAAATATATTATGGTGAGTTGGAAATAAAAATTTGGAAAATGATACATTTAAGAATTTATATATTAAACTGTCTTTAAAACAACCAGACATGAGAAGTGCAAAGAAAGAAGCATGTTGTTTTACTAAATTGTTAAACCTCACCATTGTTATGTAAATGAGGTAAAAAATTGGAAACTCCTTCAACGCAAGTGATTGATTTAAAATTTCAAAACTTCAATAAAGATGTTATTATAGATAACCCTATGATTAGAGGGTGGGTTGTTCACAAGTTCAAATCTAGAGGGGTAGGGTATGTATACCTTTGTAGACTTTAATAGTCAAATGGTTGTGTAGAGGAGTCTCTTGTCCCACAAAAAAGGGAGTCTCATACACCAATTTGACACTAAGCTTAAAATTAGATTATTATTATTATTATTATTATTTCACTATTTTCTTTATGATGTAACATTTATGATTTCACTGTTTGTTTTACTACCACCTGGATTGACCTTCCTTAAAATACCTCATTATATGGCAGACATTAAGTATCGTGATAGGCAACATTATATTGTTCGAGGGTGGGTATGTAATGTTGGATTTGAATTGTTTCACTTTTAATGATGTATATCCACTTTCACACAGAAGATGGATATTAATGAGGATATTGTTGGTCATTATGGATATGGATTTCCTAAAAGAGCATCATTTTAGTGTGTAGTAAATTTGCACACTATACCATGGAAGGTGCATGGAAAATGATATAAAACAACTCACCAACTTAAGTACATTTGCATTTACAATTTGGGGTTCAGCCTAGGGGTATTACAATCCCCTCCCCTTATTTATGCACTGTCCTCAGTGCATTATATACCATGTACCATTCAAATTCTTTAAAAATCTCCAAGCTTTAGCTATTGGAAGCTTGTTATCCATCTGGTGCTCTACTTTCCAGCACCAATTCTGGTATTCATACTACAACTGGAATTCAACTGCTCTATTCCATAGAGTTTCTTCCGGAAATAATTCAGCTCTCTGTTCCATTTGACACACCCTCCTTATGGCAGATACCATGCCATAAGTATCCTTAAGTTGTCTCATCCTTGTTGCACTCACCCTTCTAGGCTCATGCATCCTTTCACTGCTACACAGTCCTTCAACGATCCATGTTGTCAAGGATTTCACACACAAGGAGAGCGCTAACCCATTGTCATAACCCCACCAAGGTTCTTCAATTATAGGGATTTAGTTTCCTCAACAATACTTGTTCTTTCCCAACGTTCCAACTTTAATCGAGATTATCTCATCTGCATCCTACACATGCAATTATCATGAGAGAACATTATAAAAAAATCATTTTAGAAATCAAATTAATTTCATAAGGAATTCGAATTTTCCCAAAATATGAAATTCTATTTCATAATTTTTCATCATTGTTGCAATAATAGGAAGTAGTCTTCCCTTTAGCTTTCATCAAGAACCATGTCGAATACCATTTTTCCTACAATGATTCTATCTTGCATACAACCAACATATTGTCAGTATTTCATGTACATCATATTTTAATTGCAATATGTACAAAAACCTTATGCAGTGATCTTAGAATTTCCTACACCTAGCAATCCAATCACAATTACCATATTGTAACATCCCCAACATCCAACTGGGCTATGCCACATAAAAAATTTCAAGCTGTATATAAATTAAAACATACACACACAGAAAATNTATATATATATATATATATATATATATATATATATATATATATATATATATATATATAACTTAAAACAGACAAATACATTCTGCAATGCATAGATTCATACAAAACAATAATAAAAATACACATGCAACACATATAGGAAAAACCCATAAAAATAAACTCATAAATGATAATGCAACATGTAATTTAACACACAATTGACACTTATCTTTGTAAAAATATCACCACATACGTCTAGACCTTCCACGAACCCCCCAACCTTAGACCACACTGTTCATCACTCTCAGCAGTGGGTCACCCCCGAGCTGGGACTAAACTCCACCCGGGTAAAGGGATTCATAACCATGTTGATGTATCTCAGACAATAGGAAAGACTCTGTCACAGGTGCCAACTCAAACTAACAGACTATAGTCCCTCATTCCCCACATGCCTATCCCACCCCAGGAAGTGTGCCCCTTCTTTGCTCAATAGTCCTTCAGCTACCCCACTTCATTTTCAGGCTTCAACAACGGGCCGGACATGAAGTCTCAGTGCCCTATAGCCGCAGTTTGACACCTTTGGGAAATCAATTCCCAATAATTCTCTCACTTAGAGAGAATTGCTCACGGGCCTAACAACCCACCTCTTCAGTATCCCAAGAGCCTAACAACCCGCCTCTTTAGTCCATATCCGAAGCTAACTAGGTATAGATACAGGTACGGGTATAAGTACAAATACATGTACATGTACGGGTACGATTACGGGTACATGTACATGTACATGTATGGGAAGGTGCAAAATACAGTTAAATAGGTGACTGAATGATCATGGAATGAATGAACGGGCAAATGAACTAATTCCAAACTATATGTATGCATGTTCCCAACTTGACACTTGTCATGTTGAGAGCTACTTTGGCCCACTTGTCCCCATCCTTAGAACTTAGGATAAAATAATTATCCATACTTTATACTTTGAGGAATATTAATATAATATTCCTTTTTGGATTAAGCTCCCTAGCTTATTCCATTATCCTTAACTTTTAGCCCCCTTTCCCTAACTAGTGGAGTTTAGTCCCCCATACTATTTTATCGTGGTTGGTCTACACATAATGATGTATTATATTAATGATAAGACATATACAAAAATAGGCTCACTGGCCTTTAGCATCTGGGAAATCTGGCCTAATTCAACACATAAGCCTCCTAGCTTATAATAATTGGCTTACCATCCTATAAAACACAACATATACATAAAGGCTCCCTGGCCTCAAAATCGCGCGCACTTAAGTTTGTTGCGCGCAATATCTTGGAATGTGAACACTTCATCATTTTAGAGCGTAGTATATGTGCGCACTATACCATGAAAGGTGCATGCAAAATGATATCAAACAAATCACCAACTTAAGTACACTTTCATTTACATTTACAATTGGGGTTTATCCTAGGGGTATTACATTCCCCTCCCCTTATTTATGCACTGTCCTCAGTGCAATATATACACATATACAACCAAAATTTCACAAATCCTCAAAACGATGCAGGTATTATGCCCGCATAACATCCTCATGCTCCCAAGTTGCGTTCTCAGGACCGTACCAGGTCCATTGGACCTTTACAAGCTCTATGGATCGATTCCGGGGCTATTTGATTTTCTGGTCCATAATGCGTACCAGATGTACTTGGAAAGTGTCTTCTTGCTCCACCTGAACCACATTCCAATCAATAACATGTTTATCATCATGTATATATTTCTTAAGCAATGATACATGAAGTACATTATGAATAGTCATTGATGTAGGCAACACAATCATGTATGCTACAATTCCAATCCTCCCTAGGATTTCAAACGGTCCACAATAGCGAGCTGCCAACTTTGAACAATTTCCCAAGTTTAGGGTACTTTTGTTGGCCTTCACTTTCAAGAATACATGGTCCCCCATTTTAAATTCCCTGTGAGTTCTACACTTATCAACATAGCTTTTTTGCCTGTCTTGGGAAGCCTTTCGATTATGTTTTGTTTTCAACATTTTCTCTTCCATTTCCCTGAGTAAATCTGGCCCAACCACTGCTCTATCTGCTGGGTTATCCCAGCTTACCGGTGTGTTGCACCTTTTTCCATAAAGTGCCTCAAATGGGCTAATCTTTAGAGATGCTTGGTACCCATTGTTATAAGAAAACTCTACTAAGTGTAGGTAGTCTTTCTATTTTGATGGTTTATCCATCACATACATCCTCAACATATCCTCAATCACTTGATTCACCCTCTCTGTTTGTCCATCTGATTCCGGATGATAAGTGATGCTAAAATTCAAATTTGTTTCAAATCCCTTAAATAATTCTTTCCAAAAATTTGATGTCAATTTTGGATCTCTGTCAAACACAATTGTCTTGGCTATACCATGTAATCGAGCAATTTATTTCATATAAACATCAATAATGTTGGTTGCCTTGTGAGTGAGCTTTACTGGAATAAAATGGGCAGCTTTAGTAAGCTTATTCGCCACTACCATAATAGAATCATGTTGCTTGTTTGTTCTGGGTAGTTTGGTGATGAAATCCATTGTTATAACTTCCCATTTCCACTTAGGAATGGTTAATGGCTGTAGAAAACCAGTTGGGTGTCTATGCTCAGCCTTTAACTTTTGACATGCCAAACATTTGGCAATAAAATCAACAACTTTTTTCTTCATTCCTGGCCAATAATATTGTCTCTTGACTGCTGCAATAGTTTTATGATAACCTAGGTTCCTAGCATAAGGTACATTATGCATTTCTCTCAATATAATATTTTTCAATTCTTGGGAATTTGGTACATAAGTTTTGCCCCTATACATGATAATTTCATCATTTTCTAGCTTATAGTCTTCACTTTTCTGTTGCAAAATACCTTGTTGTAATTTTTCCACTAATTCCTTGTATTGCAAATTTGATTTTGCGGCCTCCAAAATTATGTCTTTTAAATCTGATTGGTACATGCTAATGGATATAGCATGCAACTCATGCACCCTTATTCTCGGTGCATCAACCACTTTGTTTTCTTTTACTTTGATGTGCTTTATATCAAAGTCATATTCACTTAGAAATTCTAACCACCTGATTTTCCTAGCATTTAGAGTTAGCTGATCAAATAAATATTTCAAACCATTATGGTCTGTCCTCAGCTCAAACCTTTTCCCCATGAGGTAGTTCATACACTTTCTTAAGGCATGCACTATGGCTGCCAACTCCAAATCATGAGTGGCATAGTTCCTTTCATGCTCCTTCAACTTACTTGATTCATAACATACACCAAACCCATTTTGAATGAGGACTCCACCAAGTCCTTCTTTACATGCATGTGTGCATACAATGAAGTCTTTATTTGGATATGCAATCCTTAAAATTGGAGCATTGGTTAATAATTACTTCAAGTGTTGGAAACTCTTTTCACAATCCAATGTCCAGTGAAACTTCACACCCTTCTTTTGCAAGGAAGTGATTGGGTGTGCAATCTTTGAGAATCCTTCAATAAATCTCATGTAGTAGCCTGCTAGGTGTTAGAATATAATGGATGTGCTCATTTAAACATAGACAATATAGAAATATTGTCTCCCAACCATAGGTTGAAGCCACCCCCGAGCACCTCAACTTTGACAGAGAATCATTCCAGAAGCAAACCCTAGGCTAGATAGCGCACCAAAAAAGAATAACCAAGACTGATCAGAGAGTCCAACCTAGAGAGAGACTGAAAATACATAATGCAGAGCTGGCGACAACAACTCCTCCCAAGACTTGCACACAAACTGGCCAACTGCAGTGCGCACAAGTGTGCTTTTGTAGTTCTGAGAATACTGGCCAGAATGAAGACTGGCCTCCTATATTTATATTGTTTCTGCCAGACTGCATGGGCCGACTTCTCATTCTGGGTGATAATTACTTAGTATATAAAATTTCTTCTAGACGACTTCTCTCTTAGAGGATAATAACCTAATACAAATCATTTTCCTGAGCCGACTTGTCTTCTAGGGTTCTTAATGAATTATTTAGGGTTTCTTCTTGCTTCCCAGAATATTCTATTCTCGTCAAGTTTACACGTTGAGGTAAATGCCTCCCACAACTACCATAATATCAACACTCCCTCCTAGCTAGGGAGGTATTGAAGGCTATGGTCTTGAGCACAAACATACCATTGAATCAGTAGCATCATTATAGTTGTACAAACTATCTCATGATTAAATCACGAGCACCATCATCACTATCAATGTCATATGACAATATCAACTGCATATTCTCTTGAAACCATACTCTATCTGAGTAATCAGGCATGATGCTGAGTAAGTTACTCACTCCAAGGAGTGATACAAAAACCATTCTTCTAATCCAGGCATATGTCCTAGAATAATAAATGTCCTGGACCATTTTCCGTATGGAGAATCTTTGTCCATTGATCATCCATCTAGTTGATAATCATTTCCAACACTATTGATAGTCTTCAAGGAAATCAGAACAATGTCATTCAATAGAACACAACTGTGTCCATCCATAGTAGTACACAACTACAATCCAGTGGTACACTACCACACCAAGTAGAACATATATACTTGATCAGTGACATATAGTCACAATCAGTGGAACACATCCACCACAGTAGCATACATCTACTATCCAGAGACATACAGTCTCCATAACAATCATATCATATGATATCAACCTGCACAGAAAAATAATGTTATGATATAAACTGAATCATCTAGGCCATTCTTCCACTCACATCTGTGAGATCTGGAAGAGCATTTGCCCTGAGAAGGTAAAACATAAATGATGAGCTATCTGGATTATTCTTCTCAGTCAAGGAAGAATAATTGTCCTAATTTTTTAGCCTGGACCATTCACCTATCCAAGCCATTCCTTCGGCACTAAACAAAGTGCAACTTGGAGAGAATGAGTCTTCCCTAGGGAATGCCTATCCCTGATCGTTGAACCTAGACCATTCACCTATCTGGGCCATTCCTTCGGCACTAAACAAAGTGCAACCTGGAGAAAATGAATCTTCCCTAGGGAATGACTGTCTGGACCATTTCCTAAGGAAATGATTGTCCTGCACCAACCTACAAAAACAGACCATTCTTCGAAACTACTCACAACTATGAGCTTTGAAAGAATGACTGTCCAGCGAGGTGGACCATTCTTTTTGACCACTACTAAGAGTGGTCGTCAAGAAGAAAGACTGTCCTAGACCATTCCCCCACACTGGCCACAAGGGGAATCATTGTCTATGGTACATCAACAATCCATCGAACCATTTTCATTACGAAAATGATCATTCGATCTGGACCATTTTCCAAACTAGAAAATGTCTATCCGTCAAAAATCTCAAACCACTTTCCGAACTAGAAAGGAACTTCTCATCCTAGACCATTTTTCAAACTTGAAAAATGACTGTCCATAAATCAATAACATGTCAATGCTCCCTCCCAACCTGGGAATCATCTCTTCCCTTTTTATTAAGGAAGTAATCTTCATGAGCTCCGGCTTGTTTCTTGAGTATGCAAACTCTTTCATCTTGGATAGAGGCTTTACCAAAATATATGCTTATCTGCTCATCTATGGAGATATATTGGAGAACCACTTCTCCTTTCTGGACCTCATCACGGAGAATGTACTGCGTGATCTCAATGTAATTCGGTTTTTCTGGAACACTAGTTTTCTTTGAAGGCTTCATATAGCTCTGATCATTATAGTATATCATAGTTGGATTCATCTCTTTGTTTCCTGCTAGTTCACAACATCATGGCAAGGGTCAAACGGGAACATATCCAAGTGGTACTTCTTCTGCTATCATGAGAGTTTGTCATGGATTGGCAATCGATCATCCTGGAGTTCTGAGTAACCATTCTGATACAATATCTCTGTTATAGAAATTTTTGACCACGCTTCTATTGTGCATTGGAGGTTCTCCACCAAGTTGTATTCTTCCATCTTCATACAAGGGTCTCTTTCTGGTATACCTCAAAAATCTTGAGGTTTCTCTACATAATCTCTTTGTTCAATTATTATGTAGAACAATCTTTGCATTCATCCGATGTAAACTTCAACCAATGGATATTACAGATGATATAATGTCTTATGTAGAGGTATGTCTGGAACAAGCTATCGTCATAGTCCTCTCCCTCCATCTGGGAGAACCTCTAGTTATGGATCTCACAAAGCTTACATTCATAAGTCTTCCATACACTGTTATTCATCACAGCTTTCAATTGATTGATTTTAGTGAGTTCAGATCGGGCTGGTAGTCTTGTGATTCTCGATACAATGAATGGTTGTTCTAGCTTTTCATTCTCTCTTGGATTCTTCATGTTCTTCCTCATGTTTCTCTTTATCTCTTGGGTCCATGGAGTTTTCTATAGATTCTATTCCTTGAATATTCCAACTTCTTTATTTCATCATAGGATCATGGATGTGGATGGAAAACCAGGGATACTTTAAGGCTTATTTTCGAAGAAGACTTCTTCTAAAGTCATACTTGAACACGTGTTGCTTTTCATGGTTTCTACCATGGATAGATACTTCATCATCTTCAATGGATCACATAATTTAGGATTAGCTCCCTCCTAATCCTTGCTTCATGCATGAATGCATGCTCTTCTTTTGGAAATATATAATCAACTCCCTCCATCTAACATATTCCACGCTTTTGTTTGCATCCTTATTTACTTCTGCAAAGTGTCACAAGTCTTTTTCCAATTTCCTCTTGATTGCTGACTTCTTTATGTCTTTACTTCTTCTAGGTTTCTTCACGATTGATTCTGATTTCGACTTATCTTGCAGCTGTAACTTATGTAATAACTTCCACATGAATTGTTACCAAGGGTTGTTGATGTACTTCATCCTTTCATGTGTATTGTCTGCCTTGTAGTCATCGTGATAGAAATCCTTATCTTGTTGTTCTTTCATAGATATAGTTTCTCTTTGAACATCTTGTATTCTAAGAAATAGGTATGCAACATATGTACATAAATTATGTAAACCTGGTATGTACAGGAACTATGAAGAGTATTGTTACCTTGTCTTAGAAGAAGAAGTCTATTTTATCCTGCTTGGTCTTCTTTGAGGGTTCCCTTTCTTCAGCAACTGATGCTTCGTGTGTTTCCTTCCTTTTATTTAGCTCGGGACAATGATTCTTGTAGTGACCATAGTTTCGACAATTGAAGCATTGCATTTTTGTCATATCATTCTCTTCATTTGATTTCTCCCTGGAGCCAAACTTCCTTTTATTCTTGAAATTCTTAAATCTTGCTGTGAAGACTTGATCATCGTATTTTGTTGGCCCTTGACCAAGTTTTGGGAGATTCTTGGTCATGTTGACCTATTTTGGACTTATACAGCCTATCGAAGGAGGAGCGCAAGACGAAGAAGAGATCACGAGATCTCGACCCCTTTTTGGGTCCTTTTTGGGTCCTTTTTGGGGTTTTGGGATTATGTAACGGGATTGGGATGTTGGCCCATGGGTTCACCCATGCTTACGCCTATTTTGCAATATATAAATAGATGTCTAGGCAATGTAAGGAGAGGCATCTATGTGATGTTAGGCCGCTAGTTAGATGTGAATGTATGCTAAGTGCAAGTAGAGTCTGTAAGTGCTTTGTGCATGACTGTAAGACACTTGCAGAGATAAGTGCAAGTGGTTGTAACAGACAATGGAAGGCTTTGTGTTGTAACGCAAGGAAGAAGGATCTAGCGAGTTGCGTGGATCTTCTGTCCTATGCGGAGAAGGGTTCGGAGGCTCTGTGCATGTAAACTATTGAGAAGCTAATAAAGAAGATGAGTTGGTGGATGTAGCCCCAGGGTGGGGGTGAACCACGTAAATACTGTGTTACTCTGCTTTGTGTGATGTTCTGATGCATTTATATGTTAATTTCTAAGTGCTTTGAGATGATTAGATAAATCTGCTTATGCTTAGTTCTAATGATATGTGAGAATGTTAGATCTGATATGTATGAATATGTTTAGTGCTTGATCTGGTAGATCTGATCTATTTACCTATGCTAAGTGCTTAAATACATTGGATCAGTGTGTGTTGCGAAGCTCTGTTTTATCAACGAAGTAGATATTGATTGCATATTGAGGAACTGGCGATGCTAAGTGCGCTATTAAGTATCATAATCACACATTTGTGTCCCAGCTAAGGTTGCAGACACTTGAGTTTCGCAACCACCCCTGCCTCTACCTCGGGTGAGACTTCATCTGCTTCGCAGGTGTTGCTGAAAGGGCCGATAGTTAGGGTTTTGTTGGTGTGTTGTTGTAGCATTGAACCCTGGGTTTGCCCCTGTGCCAACAAATGGTTTTGTTGTCGAGACCTGAAACTATGATTGTTGGGAACTGAGAAAGAAGAAGCTTTGTGCAAAGATTTGTCCTGAAGTTGTGAAACCTTTGTGCATAGATCTGTTGCCCTAGTGCGCAGTATTTTACTTAACCTATGAAGCTTTGTGCCAAGAGGAAGGTAATATCTGAAGAAAAGAGGTCAGATCTGAAGAAAAGAGGTAAGATCTGTAAGCTCTGTGCTCTGATAAAGGTAAGAATAGTAGGAAAATTCTAGATCTGAAATCTTTGTACTCTGTAAAAGTAAGATAAGTGGAATTTTTTGTTTCTAAAGTATGGATCTAGGTATGTTTGATAGGTTCTGTCCTAGCTTGAAAACTAGGGCACTAATAGATGAAAGAAGTTTTGATATGAGTAGATATGACAAGAATAGTGAAAGATATGTTATACCTATGTATAGAAACAATGTTTGGACTAACAAGTGGATGCATGATCGTAGAAAGAATTTGTTGTAGGTTAGCTCCTATGATCCTAGCGTGCAGTATAGGAGAAGTTGGGGATCATTTAAAAGAAAGAGAGGATTAACCCTCTGTTACAGCTACAGAAGACCAGGACATCTTGCTAAGGAATGGCCTGGAAGAAGACCTAGTTGTCTTTGTTGCAAAGCTATGGACCATGAAGTGTTGGATTGCCCTAGAATGATTTCTAAGCTTGAAGGAATGAATCTGAACCAGGAAAACCCCAAGGAAAATCCAAAAATAGCAGAATCCCAGAAAGAATAAGAGAAAGTATTGTTACAAATGAAAGAAACCCTGAATGACCACCGACATGTTAGATTATCAGAGATCTTCAAAGAAAAAGAATGCATCGAAGCAAGAATAGGAGACTTCGACATTGACTATGTTCTGGATGAGGAGACACCGGTGAATATCATGATAGAGAGAACTTGGGAAGCTATAGGGAGGCCTGCTATGATTCCTTCATTAGGAGGAGTAGGATTATCAGAGGAAAATTGGTAAACCTATGTGGAAAGCTCACTCAGATACCTATGAATGCCAATGGAACTTCGACAGGAGAAGATTTTGAGATTATTAAATTTATTGAAGACAACGCCCCATTTACCATGTTACTAGGAAAACCTTGGATTGATTGAGATCAAGCCAGACGAAAGGAAGAAGAAGAAGTTTTGGAGCAGAAGAAACAAGAGTTAAAAGATTTCATGACCAGAAGGATTGCACACTTGATTGAAGAACATGAGAATAGATTGAAGCTATTTAACACTAGAGGCCCAAATGTCGAAGGTGCAACAACATTAGAGGACTCACAGAAGACTGAAGTACCTACCCCAAATAAAGAAGAGGTACTACCCCTGAATCCTAGGAAAGAATCTCAACAACGCACAGTGACTATGTCAAACGAAGATAAGAATCATAATGGAAAAAGACATACCGAGACAAAGCTCACTGGAAAGAAGGTAAGTTAAGTAAGAATAGGGCTAAGATTGAAAAGTTATAGAAAGTTTTAGAGGGAACTTCGAGGGAGGGAAATTTGCAAAATTGGAACTTCGCTGGGATATCAGAACAACGACACATGGCACTTCACCATGGCGAAGCAATATAGCCATTGGGGACATTATAACCGTTCGACTGCCACCTAGAACAGGTAGAAAATCATTTAAGGCTTGACACCAGACCATTGGACAATGCCATAATGGACCGAACAGAGTTAATGAGGCTTCATACCCATTACAAGCGAACTGTTGTCGAGTTACCTATTTATCCCGTCGCACCACACACCGAGAACACTTTTGCTAACCAAGAGTTTGAGCCCGCAAACTAAGTGAATTGTATACAACGATCATTGCACTCTTGTTGTTTATTCTATTGTAGTGTCTAAGTTAATTTGACCCCGATCTAATTAATCCCGAGTGCATATGTCCCAGGAACTCAATGCAGTCGAAGAATCAGTGACAGAAGTACTCCTTGACCTGATGACTGAAAGAGTCATGTCGGAGAGAGGATTACCACAGGTGTACAAGCATCATCCACGAGAGGACTGCTAGCCTCTCCGTCAACTACTCGAGCTGGACCATCTTGACCATCAGATGAGAAGCGAACTAAGCAAAGGGATGATCTCGCGAATGCTAAGTTGATTCCAAGCATATTACCCGCCTATCTACCACCTCTGAGCAGCGCAATAAATCGAGACAGTGTGCCCAGAGACTTTGAGTACGCCTTGATCACTGCGTACCTCCCGAAAGGGATACGCGTAGTTCGCGCAGACCAAGAAAAGATTGCAGCGTTGAAGTTTAGTGACGTCAACCTCAGCGACAGGAAGGTCTACAACATGCTCGCCCCACATAAGTACCTGACCAGAACAAATGGAAAGAATTCGAAGATCGTCCCTCAGAAATGGACTATGAACCTCGTGCAGTTTACACTACTCAACGTCATGAATATTCCTCACTTCGGAAGACACCAAGAGGTGAATGCATGTGTCAAGTTGTTGTTGTCCTGTTACCATGGCAGATACTTGTGGTTAAACCGCCATATCACAGTGGATCCAATATTGATCAATCGGATCACAGGGCTAAGTATGCAAGGCCCTGACCCACAGGATTTTTATCCCAGAAAAACCATGGATCACACTCTAGCTCAAAGGATCAAGGACACCTATGGAAATGTCGAGAAGGTCACGCGAGGCTACAAGGTAGCTTCTATCCAGAGTGGCGCAGTGCGCCTCGCCTGTCAATTGATCATAGGAAAGTTAGTACGAAAGAACCGACCCACATAAGTCACCGGTTTTGTAGTCGACCTCGCAGGGAAGTGCACGGAGGGCCTACAAATGAATTGGGCGTAGTACCTAGTGAGCCAATTAGAAATTGACTGCAAAGAAGCCCAGGATCAAGGGTACGAATTTCATTTCAGCTGGCTATTGATCCTGATCGCTTTCATTGCCTGGGAGATGCCGGAAGGTGCGACCTTCCCGGACATCGAGCCCTTTGAACCTTTGGCTGTGAAGTTCAGTACACTGTGGTATTCCAGTGACATGAATAAGCAATGGCAGTCAAATGTCGTGTTACACACATACTACAACCAGTTGAAGGTATCCATACAGTCCACGCCTCACATAACTTCAAATACTTTACACAGGTTCCAACTTTTGATAAAGTTCAGCGTTGATAGGCATTTCATTTATATCACAGGATGCGCCGATGGACATAAGAAACAACTGCAGTCCTACTACAAGCTGACAGAGGAGGACTTGGAAGAGATCACCAAGGAATGGTCGGCGGACCTCCTTATTCTAGCATACCTTGCAGAGATATCTGACATAGACAGCCCAGAAACTGCGTCAGATACACCCGGACCTAGCAAGATAAAGAAGACTAAAGAGGTCCAGGATTTAGACAGTACATCCGTGAAGACTGCTTCCATCTCACCAGAGCAAGGGGGTGATGGCGAAGAGATAGATGACACAAAAGCCGAGCAAAATAAAGGCGAGGTAACACCACCTAGAGACGAAGAGGAACCTTCGAAGAAAAATAAGGTTTCCCCTTCGAAGCCTTCTTCCAGGAAGAATTCGAAAGAAACAATGACCAAGTTGTGGACTATCCTCACCCCAGATGACTTTGATTTCATCGTAGCAGCCCTGAATGAGGCTTTGTTGGAAATAGCAGAAAAACAAGAGGTTAAGCAGGAGGAGATGTACAATCGAATTGAGGTTGAACTTCAAGGGGTGCAACAGTCACTACAGTCCAGCCACACAGTCTCCACTGCGCCTCTACCATTAGGAACACTAGAACTGGGAGATGAGCCAGCTCAACTCCACCGAATTGTTGATACAGTCGAAGCTCGCCTTCGACGAGCACAGGAAGAAACCGCACAAGCCACCCAGGCTTTAGCACAAATATAGGGAGTCCTTCTAGAGCAACGCAGTACTAGAGAACGGGAAAAGATTTCTCTCCAAGCGTAGTGGGATGAAGAAAAAGAACAGCTGCAACAAAGCAAGGAACAATTGCTCGTAGAGAAACTCGAAGTAAAGGAAATGGTCAACAAAGAGCTTCGCTCTGTGACAGTCGTAGAAGTAAAGACCGAAGAGAGAGTTCCACAACAGGTGGCACAACTTGAAGAAGTGATCTAGCAGCTACAACAATGCATCTCAGATTTGGAACTATGCATTGTGCTCGAAACCCCGCAAGACGTAAGGGACCTAAGAGAAGCAACTGCCCGCAGCGCAGTTGACAGACTAAAATCTCTTTCCATAGAATGCAAACAGTTGAGTAACCGCAGCGCCCAAACATATGAGAACCTCACAGAGAATCCAGAATTGCAGGCACTAGATTCGCAGCTCTAGGAAACGAAGCAACATGCAGACACACTACAGGCGCAGTTGAAGGCCCTATCGGTCATAGAAAGAATGAAGCGGTCTCAAGAGCAGTGCACTGCCCAGCAGTAGATCCATACGATTCAAAGCAAAGTTATGGAAGTCACTCAATGGCTCCAACCAGTACAAGATAAGGTGTGCCAATTGTTCACAGAGGTCAAGAGCCGAGGAGCAAAGCTAGAATAGGTTGTCACCACAACAGAACAATGCCTAGAAGGGCCAGTGAATGACGCAGTAATCCAGGAGTTCACCGAGCAAGAGGTCGTAGCACAACAACAGGTTGAAGCAGCTCGAGCCAAGCTTGAGGCGTTCAAGGGAGAACTAGTCAGACCAGAGTGACTCGGGACGAGTCACAGGTGAGTGTTGGGGGCTTGTTGCCCCTTGACCAAGTTTTGGGAGATTTCTGGTCATGTTGACCTATTTTGGACTTCGACAGTTTGTCGAAGGAGGAGCGCAAGACGAAGTGGAGATCATGGGATCTCGGCCCCTTTTTGGGTCCTTTTTGGGTTTTTCGGATTATGTAATGAGATTGGGATGTCAACCCATGGGTTTTCCCATGCTTAGGCCTATTTTGTAATATATAAATAGATGTCTAGGCAATGTAAGGAGAGGCATCTATGTGATGTTAGGCCGCTAGTCAAATGTGAATGTATGCTAAGTGCAAGTAGAGTTTGTAAGTGCTTTGTGCATGACTATAAGAGACTTGCAGAGCTAAGTGCAAGTGGCTGTAACGAACAGTGGGAGGCTTTGTGTTGTAACGCAAGGAAGAAGGATCTAGCGAGTGCGCAGATCTTTTGTCCTACGCGGAGAATATTTTGGAGGCTCTGTGCATGTAACCTATTGAGAAGCTAATAAAGAAGATGAGTTGGTGGACGTAGCCCCAGGGTGGGGGTGAACCATGTAAATATTGTGTTACTCTGCTCTGTGTGATGTTCTGATGCGTTTATATGTTAATTGCTAAGTGCTTTGAGATGATTAGATAAATCTGCTTATGCTTAGTGCTAATGATATGTGAGAATGTTAGATCTGATCTGTATGAATATGTTCAGTGCTTGATCTGCTAGATCTGATCTATTTACCTACGCTAAGTGCTTAAATACATTAGATCAATGTGAATGTTGCAAAGCTCTTTTTTATCAACAAAGTAGATATTGATTGCATGTTGAGGAACTGACAGTGCTAAGTGCTCTATTAAGTATAATAATCACATATTCGTGTCTCAGCGAAGGTTGCAGACACCTGATTCTTGCAACCACCCCTGCCTCTACCCCGGGTGAGACTTCATCTGCTTTGTAGGTGTTGCCGAAAGGGTCGGTAGTTAGGGTTTTTTGGTGTGATGTTGTAGCGTTGAACCTTGGGTCTGCCCCTGTGCCAACATATTTCTTTTGGGGTTTCTCTTTTGCACTAATCCTCGATTCTTCTTGTGCACAACAAGTCCAAAGTTATTAAAATGTAGGATACTCCTTCCTTGTGTTCATGCTTGCGACAAATGCATCCCATGTCTTGGGAAGACCATTGAATATTATATTTACTAGTTCCTTCTCTGAAATGATCTCTTCAATAGCTTGTAGTTGATCTCTTAACTGAGATATTCTCACAAAGTATGATGCTATGTTGTCATCATCATTCATTTTCATGTCATGAAGCTCATTCTTCACACTCATTACTTGCTCAATGTTTCTGACTAAGAAGAGGTTTGTTAGGGCATCGTACATCTTCTTAGATGAGTCAAGATGGGAGATGTAGGGTATCAAGTGGTGTTTTATAGAGTCCACTATGATACTCATGGAATTGATGTCACTGTCTTTGAACTTCTCCAAAACTGCAACATTCTAAGGTTCCTTCTCTTTTCCTTCTTCGAACTGTGGTTCCACGATCTTTCCTTTCACGATATCCAACACTTTATTCTTGGCAAGGATGAGGTCAATCCTTGTCTTCCATGCTCTGAAGTTAGAAGCCCTTTCTAACTTGTTTTTTGACTTCATAGAGTAAGTCATAATTGCTTTGACTTGGTCAAACCTTGATTTTGACCAAAAACTCAAACTTGACATTTTAGCATTCTGAGAGTACCAGGAGATGCGCTAGGCTAGGGCGCACTAGTCTATCCAGAAATTTGGTCAATCTCTTCACTTAAGGTGCCTCAATGAGTGGGTTAGGTTTTCGTTGTTGCAGTAGAAACTGGCTGCAACTGCAACTGCAATTGAGCAAATCCTCTCAGTCTATCTTCCAACGGTTAGACTGTCTGAAGATAGTGTGGGCCCATAATCTGTTAGAATATAATGGATGTGCTCGTTTAACCATAGACAATATAACAATATTGTCACCCAACCATAGGCCGAAGCCACCCTTGAGCACCTTAACTTTGACACAGAATCATTCCGGAAGAAAACCCTAGGCTAGATAGCCAAACAAGATAGCACACCTCTCTCCAGGGATAGCGCACTAAGCAAGAATAACCAAGACTGATCAGAGAGTCCAACCCAGAGAGAGACCAAAAATACAGAATGCAGAGCTGGCAACAACAACTCCTCCCAAGACTTGCGCACAAACTGGCCAACTGCAGTGTGCACAAGTGTGCTTCTGCAGTTCTGAGAATACTGGCCAGAATGAAGACTGACCTCCTATATTTATACTGTTTCTGCCAGATTGCCTGGGCCGACTTCTCATTTTGGGTGTTTAGTATATACCATTTCTTCTAGCCGACTTCTCTCTTGGAGGCTAATAACCTAATACAAATCATTTTCCTGAGTCGACTTGTCTTCTAGGGTTCTTAACCAATTATTTAGGGTTTCTTCTTGTTTCCCGAAATATTCTATTCTCGTCAGGTTTACACGTGGAGGTAAATACCTCTCGTAGCTACCATAATATCAACACTAGGCCCATGAATGATGTGACCTCTATCACAATCTTTGGCGTTGACCATCCTTTAATGGATTCTATCTTCTCAGGATCCACTGCTATCCCTTCCTCTTAACTGATATGCCCCAAATAATGAATTTGTTTTTGACAAAATGAACACTTGTTCAATTTGACATACAACTGATGCTCCTTTAATACTTGTAATACCATCCTCAAGTGTTGTTCATGCTCTTCCTCCGACTTAGAATATATAAGAATGTCATCTAAAAATACAATGACAAACTATCTAGGTATTCTCTGAAAATACCATTCATTAAACACATGAAGAAAGTTGGTGCATTTGATAACCACTTTGGGGACAACTGGGCCAAAGTAGCTCTTAACATGATAAGTGTCAAGTTGAGAACATGCATACATATAGTTTGGACTTAGTTCATTTGCCATTTCATTCATTCCATGATCATTCACTCACTGATTCAAGTGTCTTTCGTACCTTCCCATACCTATACCCATAACCATACTCGTACATATACATGTATCTGTACCTGTACCCATACCCGTATCTGTATCTATACCTGGTTAGCTTGGGAGTTGGACTGAAGAGGTGGGTTGTCAGGCCCGTGGGATACTGAAGAGGCGGGTTGTCAGTACCGTGAGCAATTCTCTCTAGGTGAGAGAATTGTTGGGAATTGATTTCTTGAAGGTGTCAAACTGTAGCTACAAGGCTCTGAGACTTCATGTCCAACCTGTTGTTGAAGCCCAGAAAGGAAGTGGGGCAGCCAAAGGATTGTTGGGCAGAGAAGGGGCACACTTCCTGCGGTGGGACAGGCATGTGGGGAATGAGGGATTGTAGGCTATTAGTTTGAGTTGGCACCTGTGACGAAGCCTTTTCTGTTGTCTGAGATACATCAGCCTGGTTAGGAATCCCTTTACACAGGTGGAGTTTAGTCCCAACTCGGGGGTGACCCACTACTGAGAGTGATGAGCAGCGTGGTCCAAGGCTGGGAGGTTCGTGGAAGGTCTGCACGCAATTGGTGATATTTTTACCAAGATAAGTGTCAATTGTGTGTTAAATTATATGTTTCATTATTATTTATGCGTTTATTTTTATGGGGGTTTTTCGTGTGTGAGCTGCATGTGTATTTTTATTATTGTTTTGTATAAATCTGTGCATTGAAGAATGTATTTGTCTATTTTAAGTTATATATATAAAGTTCCGCAAGATTTTCTTTGTGTATATGTTTTAATTTATATACAGTTCAATTTTTTTTATGTGCCATAGCCCAATTTGATGCTGGGGATGTTATAAGAGGCAATATGAGGAGGGTGAGCAATAAACAGCCTGCTACGCAACATTCAAAGCACATTCAAAACTACTGCAGGTGATATATACACCAAATCATCTTAGTATATACACCTAGATATATCCAATGATATATATACCACCTGCCACCACATTGAATGTTGCATAGCAGACTGTATATTGCTAGCCATACGAGGAAACTTAGTCGAACTGAAACGATCATTAATCAATTTGACTATGAATTGAAAGAAAAGTCTTTAAAAGTGCAGTTAAATATTGTATTATATTGTATTGTTACAGTGTGACATAACATAACATGGACAAAACGTTCTGTGAAAATACATTAGTCGTTTTTTCATAGAAGTCGTTAAACAACACAAAACCAGAAGTTCAGTTTGAAGGAAATAGCTTGGGATTAAAGCTACACTCTGGGCTGTTTTTAACTTACTAATTGATGCAAAGTTTCTTTTCAATATATAAATTACAGTCCTCTTTGGATGGCGCTCACACATAAATTTGCTAATTCCAAACTCTTTTGTCGTGGTGATTTTGAATGATTGGATACCCGTTCAACCGTGAAATATCTTCCTCCCACATAGACCATAGAAAACCTCCGTGGTCTCAAGATAGCCATGCACGACATCCAAATGAATAATATCGGAAACTGAATATTCATTGATATGGTTTTACATGATCCTGGGTTCATCTGCAGTAAAATGGTCTATCAAAGACATGTAATATGTGAAGTCTCCTCTAGCAGAGGCGAGCAATATTCACCGTATTATGCAGCAATGAATTTAGATCCAGACCACTGATTGCACATTCAATACAATACAGTACAATATTGTGTATAATTGGGTGGATAGTGAGCAAGCAATATACAGTTTGTTAGACAGTATTCAATGTTATGGTAGGTGGTATATACATTTTCAAAGATATTTGAGGTGATCCCATGATGTATATACCACTCACTGTACTATAAAATTGAATGCTGTCTAGTATATACCACCCACTGCATCATAAAATTGAATGTTGTGTAGCAAGTTGTTTATTGTTAATCTAGAGAGTGGTTGTATATATCAAAGTGATTGGAGGATGTATATACCACCAAGAACATCACGGCATTGAACGCTGCTTAGCAGATTGTTTATTGCTAATCTGGATAGTGGCTATATATATTAAAGTGATCCCACGATGTATATACCACCCACCTCACCACAACATTGAATGTGTATAGCAAGTTGCTTATTGTTCATCAACATTGAATGTGTATAGCAAGTTGCTTTACGCTTAAGTCAAAGGCGTACACTTTTTGACAATGGGCACAAACAGATTATCACAAACATTTTATATTGAGACACACGTTAGTAACTATATATGTCAAAATAATCAGAGAAGATATATACCACTCACAGCACAACAACATTAAATCATTGAATATTGCTTAGCAAGTTGCTTATTACTCAGATTGAATATTGCTTAGCAAGTTGCTTATTACTCAGCTGTATAGTGCTGCTGCAAAACTATAGCAGAGGTCACGGAGATCGCTTGAGAATTCCCGTCCTTCAAAAGTCATATCGTTTGTTTGTACGATGTGATGCTCATATTAATGCCTTTTTTCCTTAGAACGATGTGATGGCTGTAATTATTGTTGATTGACATTGAAAACCACATCTAATTCATTGCAGACATATTCATTTTTTGATTTTGTTTAGCAACATCCCATATTCAGTCTCCCAGTTTCTGTTTACAAACTGTATATAATGATTTAATTCACTGGTTAGGGAAGGATTAGAGCATATCACATGCATTTCAGATCAATCATGATATTTCAGTGAGAATGGACATTTATCAACCACAGGCTACTCATTCTTCTTGAAAAAATGTTGGGCTATTACAGATAAACACACAACAAAGTTGTGGTTCTTTGAAAGAAATCAACACTAATGAAATCGTTCTTCTCATTTCTCTCTCTGGCCATCAAAACCCATAAATTCAGCACATTATCGCCCACACAAGATTATTTGCCTCTGTGCTTAGGTTCCAGAAAGGGGAAAAACAAGGAAGCAAAGTGAAGCTTAGCTAGTGTAACGCCTGCATCGAGTGATAGCAGTGCAGCTCCTGTGGTAAGGTCTGACAGGCCCTGTTGCGCTGTAACAATTCCGAGTGTAATAAGACCTCCCAGACCGAGGCCGGCATGGAACGTGATTAGCAGCCAATGCACCGTAGCTGATGTAGTAATGGATCCTCCTCAGAAGCCTCCCGTGCGCCTCGGAATCAATCAAAAACTCCTCCTCAGTCTCATCGTTGCACTCGCCCAGTGTTCCATCGCAGATCTGGCCCGCAGAGGAATCGAACTCCGGTGGCTCATAAGATGCAACGCCTCTCCAGTTAGAGGTAACTGTAAGCTCCTGGGCATTGACGGGTGTATGCACAGAGGCAGCCATTGAAAACAGCGAGACCAGCAGGAGCAGCATTCTTCCCAAATGATCCATTGCGAGATCAATGGCACGAACTTCGCCTATTGTTTGCGCCTTAAATTTAATCAAAAGACGGTGCGATAGCTATCACGGGGCGTTTTCAGCCGCGTGAGAGGCTGCAGAAAAACAAAAACAGATAGAGACAGGAGGTCGCGGGCTTCAAAGTGTTCAGCGCCGTAAGAAACACGGATGGGAAAGGACATCTTTGTCCTCGTGCTTGGTCACATGGAACCCACGCACCGCACCATGTGATCGGCCGCTGGACCTATCCGTAGAATTCAACAACTGGTTTCTAGCCAATGTTGAGTTGGCACGAGGAGTTTAAATGTCTGATCTCGAGATCTGGTATCTAGTGTTTCTTTGTCTGAGATATGAGGATGCGGGTCCCACCCTCACGGGATGGGCATCATTATTTGTTTGACATGAACCTCATATTTTCAAAGTGAAATTTAAAGGTTACCCCAAGTAATTAATAGAAGGATGTATATTCACTCCAAGTATATTTTTTAAAATGAAAAGTTGAAAAAAATTAGTTTTATTTCAATAGGAAAAGATGAATTTGAAGAACTATAAATAAAATATAGTCTTTTATTTAAAATTTAAGGAATAAATTTCATTAAGAAGTAGTAACAAACATATGATGTAGATTGGGTGTAGATTGGGTGATTGGGAGGAATGGTTGTTACCCTCCCCACCCTAGTTTATTTCCATGTAAGTGACATGTGATGCCCTTAAATGGTTTTATATGATGTTCTTGTTGTTGAGCCCCCATATAAGAAGGATGTAATCTATGTATTCATATGATGCATGAGCACTATAAAGTACCACATTCTTGCTTAACTGTGGGACTCATGTTCATTCTATATCTCATTAGAAAAGAAGAAATAGTAGTGGATCTTGAGGCTTTTGTTGAAAGGTGATCATTCTATCAAAATACTATAAAAGCAATGAAGAGACCCTACTTGCATTTTGGGCCTCTTGGAACATGACGTTTTAGCATTCTTGCATCCGTTGCTTATTATTTAGATTAAGATGTTTATGATTTGGAGCTTCCCAAGATCCATAAAAACAAGAAACTAAAAGAAATTACTCATGAGGACCACGAAGTGTGTTATTTTTATTGTGGATATTGATTGTTCACTTTTATCTCTCTAACCATTACCTTCTCCCTAGCTTTCTTAATAATCTCACCCAACATCAAGCATTAATGCTACGTATACGTCTTCGGGATTGGGATGAGGTAGGGGGAAAGAGAACTATGGGTATTCTCAAAATATTTGCAAAGTATCATCACATTGATGTCAATGTTGCTAGAAACAAGAAGAAAAAAATGAAAGAGTGTGATAGATAAAGATGCATGGAATCGGGAAAAGGGGAATGTTCATGTTGGAGAACAAAGGATTGAGGATTTGATGATGCTATAAATTGAATGAACATAATCAAAATTATCATTATTGCATTATATTTTGTGATGTTGATGTTGATATTTTTGGTAGTTGCGGGAGGTATTAACCTCCACGTGTAACCCTGACAAGAATAGAATATTCTGGGAAGCAAAAAGAAACCCTAAAGCCTTGGACATAACCCTAGAAGACAAGTCGGCTAATGAAAATAATTAATATTGAGTCTTTCACCTCCAAAAAGAGAAGTCGGCCCAGACAACTAAGAAAGAGCAGTATAAATACACAATGTCAGAGCTCATTTGTACACACACAGCTCACAACTGCAAAAATTTAGTTGTGCGCAAGTCTGGAGAGTAGTTGCAGCTGCAACTGCTATAACTTGTATTTTCGATTTCAGTCTTGGACTCTCTCTTGGTTATGGTTTGGAATTTTTGCTTGGTATGCTAACTCTGGAGAGTGATACGCTACCTTGATTGGCTATTAGGCCTAGGGTTTTCTTCTAGAATGATTCTTTGTCAAGGTTAAGGTGCTCGGGGGTGGCTTCGACCTATGGTTGGGTGCAAATATTGATATATTGTCTATGGTTAAATGAGAACTCCTATTATTTCTAACAGGTTATGGGCCCACACTATCTTCAGACAGTCTAACCATTGGAAGATAGATTAGGAGGATTTGCTCAGTTACAGTTGCAGTTGCAGTCAAAGTTTTTGATGCAGCAACGGAACCCTAACCCTCGTGTTGAGGCAACTTAAGTGAATAGATTGACCAAATTTTTGGATAGCCTAGTGTGCCCTAACCTAGCGCACCTCCTGGTATCCTTAGCAAGATAAGACGTCAAGTTTGAGTTTTTGGTCAAAATCAAAGGTTGACTAAGTCAAAGTCAAAGGTTGACCAAGTCAAAGCAGTCATGACTTACTCTATGAAGTCAGAAAAAAAGTTACAAGGGGCTTCTAACTTCAAAGCATGGAAGACAAGGATTGACCTCATCCTTGCCAAGAATAAAGTGTTGGATATCGTGAAAGGAAAGATCGTAGAACCATAGTTTGAAGAAGGAAAAGAGAAGGAACCTCAGAACGTTGCAATTATGGAGAAGTTCAAGGACAATGACATCAATGCCATGAGTATCATAGTGGACTCTGTAAAAGACCACTTGATACAATACATCTCTCATCTTGACTCATCTAAGAAGATGTATGATGCCCTAACTAATCTCTTCTCAGTCAGAAACATTGGACAAGTAATGAATATGGAGAATGGACTTTGTGACATGAATGATGACGAACACATAATGTCATACTTTGTGAGAATATCTCAGTTAAAAGATCAACTACAAGCTATTGAAGAAATCATTTCAAGGAACCAGTAAATATAGTACTCAACAGCCTTCCCAAGACATGGGATGCATGTGCCGCAAGCATGAACACAAGAAAGGACTATCTCATATTTGAAGAACTTTGGACTTGTTGTGCACAAGAAGAATCAAGGATTAGCACAAAAGAGAAATCCCAAAAGAAATATGATGATCAAGCCTTCACAAAAAAATTCAAGAATTTTAGGAATAAGAGGAAGTTTGGCTTAAGTAAGGAAACAAACGAAGCATCAGTGGTCGAAGAAAGGGAACCCTCAAAGAAGGCCAAGCAGGATAAAACAATCTTCTTCTTCCAAGTCAAGGTAACAATATTCTTCAAAGTTCTTGTACATACCATGTTTACATAGTTTCTATACATATCTTGCATATCTATTTCTTAGAAGATATGATGTTCAAGTGAAACAATACCTATGGAAGAATAACAAGATAAGGATTGTTATCATGATGACCAAAAGTCAAGCAATACATGTGAAAAGATGAAGTGCATTGACAACCCTTGGTAACAATTCCTATGGAAGATTTTATACAAGTAACAACTACCAGATAAGTCGAAATCATAATCAAACTTGAAGAGACCCAGAAGAAGTCAAAACAGAAAGAAGTCAACAATCAAGAGGAAATTAGAAAAAGACTTGTGACACTTTGCAGAAGGAAATAAGGATGTAGAAGGAAGCATGGACTATCTTAGATAGAGGGAGTTGATTACATAATTTCAAAAGAACAACACACATTCATACATGAAGCAAGGATTAGGAGGGAGCTAATCCTAAATATGATCCATTGAGGATTATGAAGTTTCTATCCATGTTCCCATTGAAAGTAGCAACCATGATAAGAAACACATGTTCAGTTTGACTCTAGAAGAAGTCTTCTTTGAAAGGAAGCCTTAAAGTATCCTTGGTTGCCCATCTACATCCATGATCCTATGATGAAAGGAAGAATTTGGAATCTGCAGGGCATATAGAAGACCCCATGGACCCAAGAGATATGAGGAAGAACATGAAGATTCCAAGAAAGAAAGAAAATAAAGAACAACCAATTATTATACTGAGAGTCATAGCTTGGTTTGAACCCACTAAGAAGCAATCGAGCAACAAGAGTGGAAATTATGATAAATAATAATGTATGTAAGAAAATGTGAAAAAGACTTATGAATGGAAGCATTGCAAGATTCATAAGTTCTTCTAGAAGGAGGGAGAAGACTATGACAACAACATGTTTCGGTAAACCATATATACCTCTTGTAGTATCCATGGATTGGAATTTACATGTAAAAGACCGCTCTTCCCAATAAAGCAAGTGAGAAAGAATCTTATACCAGAAAGAGACCCATGTATGCATATATAAGAAGACCTTGATGCAGAGTATCTCATATACAACAAAAGCATGGTGAAAAATTTCTATAAAATATATAGCGTATCAGAATAGTTACTCAGAAGTCTGAGATGATGGATTGCTAATCCATGGAAAACCCTCACGATGACAGAAGAAGTGCTACATAGATATGTTTCAGTTTGTGCTTTGCCACGATGTCATGAGCTAGCAGGAAACATAAGTGCTAAACTCGGCCATGCTATATTGTAATGATCAAAGTTATATGAAGCCTTCAGAGAAAACCAGTGTTCCATGACAGACTGAAGTACATTGAGATCAAACATTATATTCTCCATGATGAAGTCTAAAAAGGAGAAGTGGTTCTCCAATATATCTCCACAGATGAGTAGATAACAGTAATTTTGGTAAAGCCTTTGTCCAAGATGAAAATTTTTCATACTTAAGAAACAAGTTGGGGCTCGTGGATACGACTTCCTTATTGAAAAAGGAAGAGATTACTCCTAGATTAGGAGGGAGAACTGATGTGTTATTGATTTATGGACAACCATTTTTCAGATCAAAAAATGGTCTAGGATGAGAATTTCCTTTTCAGTTCAGAAAGTGGTTTGAGATTTCTGATGGACAAGCATTTTCCAGTTCGAAAAATGGTCCAGATCGAATAATCATTTTCGTAATGAAAATGGTCTGATAGATTGTTGATGTACCATAGACAATGATTCCCCTTGTGGCCAGTTTGGGGGAATGGTCTAGGACAGTCATTCTTCTTGGAAGTCACTCTGAGTAGTGGTCAAGTAGAATGGTCTGCCTCGTCGGGCAGTCATTCTTTCGAAGTTCACAGTTGTGAGCAGTTTCGAAGAATGGTTCATTTTGGAGGTTGGTGCAGGATAGTCGTTTCCATTAGGAAATGGTCTGGACAGTCATTCCCTAGGGCAGACTCATTCTATCCAGGTTTCACTATGATTAGTGTCGAAGGAATGGCCCAGTTAGGTGAATGGTCCAGGTTCAACAATCAGGGGAAAGCATTCCCTAGGGAAGACTCATTCTCTCCAGGTTGCACTATGACTAGTGCCGGAGGAATGACCCAGTTAAGTGAATGGTCCAAGATAAAAAAATCAGGGACAATTATTCTTCTATGCTTGAGAAGAATAGTCTTGATATCCCATGGATGATGTTTTACATTATGAGGGCATATGCTCTTCCAAATATCATAGATGTGAGTGGAAGAATGGCCTAGATGACTCAGTTTATATCATGATATTGTTTTATGCAAGTTGATATCAGATGATATGATTGTTATGGAGACTGCATTTCTTTGGATAGTAGATGTATGCTACTGTGGTGGATGTGTTCCACTAGTTGTGACTATGTGTCACTAATTAAGTAGTCGTGTTCTACTTGGTGTGGTTGTGTACCACTGGATAATAGTTGTGTACTACTATGGATAGACATAGGTGTGTTCTATTGAATGAAATTATTTTGATTGCCATGTAGACTATCAATAGTGTTGAAAATTATTATCAACTAGATGGATAGTCAGTGTGTTGATGGACACACATTCTCCAGACGAAAAATGGTCTAGGACATTTATTCTTCTATGACGTATGTCTGGATTAGAAGGATAGTCTTGTAGTCCATGGCGTGGCTTCCAACATCTGTTGGAATAGTTATTCTTCTAGGACATATGTCCGGATTAGAAGAATGGTTCTTGTATCACTCTGTGGAGTGAGTGACTTATTCAACATCATGCCTGATTACTCAGATGGAATGTGGATTTGAGAGATGATGTAGTTGATGTTATCATATGATACTGATAGTGATGATGGTGCTCGTGATCTAATCATGAGATATCATGTATGGCTATGATGATGCTACCGGTTGAATGGTATGTTTGTGCTCAAGACCATTGCTTTCAATACCTCCCTAGCTAGGAGGGAGTGTTGATATTTTTGGTAGCTGTGGGAGGTATTAACCTCCACGTGTAACCCTAACAAGAATATAATATTCTGGGAAGCAAAATTAAACCCTAAATCCTTGGACATAACCCTAGAAGACAAGTCTGCTAAAGAAAATAATTAATATTGAGTCTTTCACCTCCAGAAAGAGAAGTCGGCCCAGACATTTAAGAAAGAGCAGTATAAATACAAGATGTCAGGGCTCATTTGTACACACACATCTCACAATTGCATAAATTTAGTTGTGCGCAAGTCTGGAGAGTAGTTGCAGCTGCATCTGCTACAACTTGTATTTTCAGTTTCAGTCTTGGACTTTCTGCTTAGTATGCTAAATCTGGAGAGTGATACACCACCTTGATTGGCTATTAGGCCTAGGGTTTGCTTCTGGAATTATTCTCTGTCAAGGTTAAGGTGCTCGGGGGTTGGCTTCAACCTATGGTTGGGTGAAAATATTGCTATAATCTCTATGGTTAAACGAGCACACCTATTATTTCTAACAATTGACAAGGTTCATTTTTTGCAAGTTCATATCTAAATTTAATCAAGAACATACACGTTAGAAAATTTCACCATGTTTAATAGAGTTTTTAATCCCAAACATAATCATTAAATATTTTTATGTGAAATAAAGAGAAATTATGCATTATCTTTATGATGAGTTTGACCAGACCTGTATAAGATTGGTGGATTGTTGAGATATTTACATTCAATTCTTAGTTATGTGTTTTGTTCCCATTATATATTGTATTAGTGGGGATGCTATGAATTACATACTAAGTGGTTGAGAGGCCCGCCAATATGCTAAAATAATAATCATATTAGATACCAAAGTTATAACCATGTCATGAATTTTAACAGACAAACACATAGCATTATGAATGCAATAAAATAACTATGAATCAACATTTTTTTTTTTTTAAGTAAAAAAAAGTAGAACCTGCTATATTAAGTTATCAAAGAAACCTTGACAAAATGTACAGAGATATAGGTCTGAGCCACCAAAAATGTTGTCGTTTTACCGGAAACCAGCATGGTTTGGAGAACGATTTTGCCATCTGTCCTGCTTGGAGGAAACCAGGACAGATGGCTATAGTCCAAGTGAACATGTAACAGTAGCATGATTAAACAAAGAAACAAAATAGCATAGAAGATCCTAGATACCCGGTGACCCGTTTCCCTTGCTTGTCTGCCACGTGGACCAAGCTGGGATGGTGAATGCCTGCGCACAGAGAGGGCACTTCCGCTTTGCTGGAGCATTGGAGTACACATCAAGGAGTAGGTCTAGACGCTGGCCCATGAGAAGGGATCTGTGCTCCAGGTCTGCCATGTGGACTCAGAGTTCGAACACCAGAGCCAGATGCTCTGGATGGAGGAAAGTACCATGCAAGCCATTACCTGCGTTGTCGAGGATTACGTCCCCCACTTCCACGGTTGTTCCATCTCCGGCTTCGAGCTCCAGCAGTTCTACATCGGCCGCGTCCTCCTTCCTCGCTGGGTTGTTCTCGTCCGCGTTCTCTTCGGCGCCATCTTTGTCCCGAGTTTCTTCCTCGAACGTTGCCTGCACAGCATGGCTGGTGGGGCTGTAGTCACTCGTCCACGGTATTTCCTCGACAATGCACCCAGGGATATCATCTGCCAGCTCGATTTTAGGACCACTTCCATCCTGGTAGTTCGCCGCCATGGCTTGGGGTTCCGGGGTGGTCGCCAATTCCTCCATGAATGGTATTTCTTCAACGTAACAGGTAGGAAACGCATCCGCGGCACCATCCTCCAGCTTGTTTCTAGGCTCAATTGCCATGGTTTCACTGCTACGCACGGCCCCAGTCTCCGCAATGATGGCATGCAGAGCCAATTGGTCAACGTGAGCCTTCTTTCGAAGAATGGAGGTCGCCAACGACAGAGCTCGCTCCAGCTTCTCCTTCCTTTGCCTCTGCACTTTGTGGGTGTACCAGGCCGAGCCACGGCGAGGCCTGCCCCTCTTCCTGGTCATGTTTGCCAAGGGATATATAATAATACAAAGAGGATGCAACGAGATGAGAGTAAGCCAGGATGAGAAGGAAACAGAGCTGCACCAGAGCTCCCAAACGATGGGGAGACTCGAAGCGAGAGAAAACCAACTCTGTCCAGGCGCTCAAAAATACAAATTGCCAAAGACCGGATTCACCTGGCTATCCATAGACCCTGTCATGCTGAGTGCATTGTGAGCGAGAGTTTTCGCACGAGGGAGGTGTCCCTCCTCCGTATATTGGCTGTAATGGCCGTCTACCATCGTAAATGCAAGGCGGATGGGTGGCGGCCATCAACATTTATGTTGTGGCTCAGTGTTGAGCCAGGTGGCGAGGAGCTGCTGCATGTCACCCCATCCGGGGCCTATGAATCAACATTTTGATTTCCCTTGGTTTGTTCAATGTTTCTTGTTTTCTCTTCAAAATTGACATTCAACAACTCATTTGTAATTAATCTTACTAATAATCTCCCACTGTTATTACAATTTACATCCATAACCTATTACTAATTGTTTTGGTTTTTTACATAGCCAAGAGTGGAGGCAAAGATAACAAAGGAAATGACATTATGGCCAGTGTCAGAGGCAAAGATAACAAAAGCATATGGCAGTAGAGTAATTTTGTAATTTTTTTGGAGTACCTTTTCACCTTAATAGGCATATAGAGGGGACTAGACCTATGTTACAGAAACCAAATTCTGTCACATCATGTTTCCAATCCCTTCACATCTGCTATAATGATAGCTTCCAAATTTCTTCCAAAGTTTGTCATGTTTATGGAGGTTCTCGAATAAATCTATTTTATAGTATTAGAATATGTCATCTCCTTATGACCATAACAAAAACAAAAAAGTCTAATTTAATTGCAAATTTTCATATATGAATCTCTTGAAATTGCTATCTAGAACTAATACCATCTATTAGAATACCAACATAATAAGGAATTATTGTTTGGAACAATTAGCTAGTTTATGTTAGTGTGTTAACTATTACAAAATTAGGTGCATAATAATGATATCAAAAATCCAAATAATAACAACATTCATATCAGATTACACTCATTTTCTTAGACTTTAATTTCACTAATAACACAAAATGGATTTTGATGATATTTTTATATATCAATGTTTAATGATTAACACAAAGGAGATGAAATTATATGAGTTATGTATCCAAACCACAAAGAAATGTGAAATGGAAAACTAATTCTAAAAAGATGAGACTTATGGAGTTCACATCATTTCCATTAATTCATTTATGGGAGTTGGAAGGAATTTGCAAACAAACACATTCACAAGTTCCTAACAAACTGATAATTTGACAAGAAATAATATGCAAAATTCATCCAAATGAATTCCAAATTAAAATTCATCCAAATGAATTCCAAATTAACTAGAAAAATGTTTTAAGACTTAGAAAAAAAAGGCTCTCGAAAATTAGTTAGGATGATAACCAAAATGTCCATAAACAACATAATGGTGAATATCTATATTTCTGGTTAAAATAAAGGATAGATACTTTGTTAAAATAAAGGATACTTTATGAAAAAACTAATGGTCAGTATATAAGGCTATTAACTATAAACAAAAATCATTAACAAAATTATGTGATAAGAGACATGTTAGTACAGTGATCATGAGTATTTTAGTTTTGCACTTGGAATAGCGTATTCTTGTTGCCTCTGTTAAAGTCCAACACAATGTACTAATGTAATACAAAGTATATGTAAATGCATTAAGTTAATGGATCCCTCACAATTATATGACTATGGAAATGATTTGAAATCAATTCCATGAGAATTTATGTCTAAAGTGATTGCATCAACAGATTTGCATCATGTGAATAAAATCTTAATGGAGAACGGACCACTCGTAATTTTAATCATGTGGTCAAATATTTTAATTAGAGAGGTTCGAATAATTGTTTGTGTTTCCCCTGTAAATAGAAAATTAGATTTTGCAAAGTAATATTGGAAGATTGTGAATATGCACAATTTATAGAGCAACATAAATTTGAAGGATTGAATAAGAGAAAAAAAACACCCTTTATGATGGAAGGCTTTGTTCAACATTGTTAAGATATTGCAATATAGAGGAGAGTTCTTCCCATCCATCTCTTGGGGATTAGAGGATATAGGCCAAAATCCTAATTCACTCACTTAAAAATAAAAAATTAAAATTTTGATCTATAATAAGATTTATTTTTTGGAATGTAGTTTTACAACCTCTTTTACTCAAGGAGACAATCATGAAAGTATATCTCCAAATAATTCACAAGGAAAAATCTAATTGACCTTCAAATACCTTATCAATGAGCTATAACTTTTAGGCCTCAATTTATCATATTGAATAACTTCCATTAAATATTTATGTGAATGAACATCAAAACTATCTTTTTCAATTCCCTAGATTCCAAACTTGGGAGTGTTACCATGAAAAAAAATAAAATCAACACTATGAGTAAAGCTATCATTATAGTTGCCTTAAGACAAGCTACTATGTGCAAAATCCTTCCTAACAATATCTTGCAATATTTGTCAACAACCTTGACATAAGGTTGAACATTAATATCCCCATCTTCACCTTCTAAGGCATGTTGATTTTATGACACAAAATGAATGTAAATATTAGAAACTTTAAAACTTATAACACATAGAAATGTTTTGAGAACCTTTAAGAACCATATTTCCAAGAGGCATCAATCTATAACCATAATTTTTTACAACTTTCTTTCAAATGAATTTTAGTACAATGGCATAAGAAAAACTACCTTTTATCTCAGGGAATTCAACATTTTTTTTAAATCCACAAGGGACTATGTCATGCCACATTGTTTTTTCTAGTTGGCATTCAACTTCTCTAATACAATCGTGCTTTCCTTTACATGCTCAATTGATCCGAAATCGGATTCAGAGGCCTGTCAGGGCACGAAAAATGCTCAAAAATGAAAGTGCTCAGAATCCGACGAAACCAACACCATTGCGTCCGTCTCGTCTTCCTAATTCCGGTGGTATAATTTTTATGTCAAACGGAGTCCGTATGAAGAAGATATCGCATTATGTCCGCCAAGCCAAACAGGGAAAATTTTGGATGCTGACTGTACCTGTCCGTACAGTCCGTACAGGACACATGTCAGTCCGTACGATGACACATGGCAGTTCCATACAGGTGACATGGCGACACCAGGGGACGACACGTGGCATATCCGTACGACGACACGTGGCAGATTCCGTACAGGACACGTGGCGGCTCCAGAGCGTGACACGTGTCAGGCTGATTTGGCGTTTTCGGCGCGCTGTTGGACCAATCCCGAAGTGACACGTGTCACCACTGGAAGGGTGACACGTGACAGGGTGACATCAGTAGCTGACGTGGCAGGTTGACGTGGCAAGTGACTGGGCGTACGACAAGTGACGTGGCACCTGCTGACATGGCAGATTCTGATTGGTTGTTGATGGACGAATCATTTAGCGACACGTGGCATCATTTTAGGCGAATGATAGGGTGCCACGTGGCCCAATCAAGGGCTGCCACGTGGCACCCTGGGTTTGACTATTTGGTTTGTTTATTAAAATTTTATGGAGGCCGCGGGGTTCGACCCCCGGACCTCCCCACAATACAACGCCTTCACAAACCTCCACTAACCGGTATACTGTCCGTTGGTTCTTGTTATGTATACATGCTTATATGTATTTAAGTTTTAAGTTTGTGTATAATGGCGGGGGCTCGGGCCGGGGCTTGGCCCTGACCCGCGGTTTTATCGTGTATGCATATGACCGGACCGTGGTTCATTTGTGTGCGGTCTATAAACCGTTAACGTTTAAAGCTGTGGGTTAACAATACGACCGTTGCCACATGGAGCGGCGGTTACCACAACGGTTAGCGCGGGAGTTAAACAATGTACGCGCGGTTATAATTATTGTAACCGTCATAACGTTTAATGCAGGGTTTTAAACATTGGCTCGTGGCCCTATGGGAGGCGAATACAACCGGGTGCTAGCATTTGGGGTGGCTCGCGCGTAGCCCAAGGGGCTAGCGCGTGGCCACATGGCCCATGTGACCGTTTAAGGAGGGGCTGCGCCCAAACTGTGGGGGTTAAGCCAAATTTAACCAATTATATGGTTGAAAGTGGGTTTCTAACCACTTTGTAATTATTTTAAATGTAATTAGCCCATTTTTAATGTAATTGGGAGTTATTGGGTTTTTTTAGAGCCTAATTTTTGGGAGGAAGTTGGAGATGGATAACCAACTTTCCCAACTATTTAACCAAGGCCATGTTGAGGCCATTAGGTGAGATTTTGGACAGATTTTGGACGGTTTTGGAGAGCAGAGATGCTGAGGCAAAGCCAGGTCTAATCTAGTTTGAGGCAGGGAAGCTGTTGAGGAGGAGATGCTGTCGGACGATTTCTGAGAGCTCGGTATATCCGTTTCAGGTGCCGTTTTTTGTGCAAGATTCTAGAGATCTTGGTGAACATGACCAGATCAGTCTAGAAGCTAATCGGCATTGTAAAGATGTACTATTAATCTTTCGAACATAAATAAAGAAGCCTCTCTCACAGAGAAAAGGCCCGGAGACGTAAGCAATGTTGTGCCGAACTCCGTTATCAACCTGTGTATCATGGTTTGCTGTTTTTCATTGCTTTTCAGATCTAAAAATATGTTAATGGCTGTATAATTCATTTCTTTTCTCGCTCTTTCGTTAAGTTTCCCAATGGTCAATTAATGCATGCAAATAATAACTCAACCATAGTCATTCGAAAAATCCTGACGGATCAAGTGGTATCAGAGCTAGTTGACGTTTGGATTTGAGTTTTGCATGTTAGCCAGGGAAGAACACATCTCAAGGAGGAAAATGGCATATACAGGAGGACTTTCTCAAGACGAGAAGAAGTTCAGAGATTCGGTGTTTGCCATGGCCGAGATGGTGAAGGTGTTGTATGAAGACTACTTGGAACGAAAGAGCACGGTTCAAGTGAAAGCTTCAAAGTACAACAAAGGAAAAG
>ML784428.1:572141-599243 GCA_009831015.1 Picea engelmannii
TGATTATAACAAGCATAATCAAGTAAACCGGAACTTGTGGAAACTTTATCCATGTGCTTATTGTCTTTCACCTAAGCATTGTGTTGCCAAGTGTTGGAAGAGACAAAATTTGTACAGGAAACCTATGTCATCCAAGAAGGAAATGCGACGTAAAGGCTCAAGTCCACAACGGAAGAAGGAGAAGGTTAAGCAGGTCTGGATGCCGAAAACTCGTTGTACGTTTTGCAATAAGAGTGGACATGAAAAGGCTAGCTGTTGGAAGCTTAATCCGGAGCTTTGTCCAAAGAAGGGCAAGAGGATTTTGCATACACCCACGAAGGAGGACGGATTACCAGCGAAGCAAGAAGAACACCGTGAAGGAAAGAAAACAGTCACTTGGTTCTGCCAGAAGTGGATGTCTCAGCTTCATTGTGTTTTGCTTCCCCTGATGTAATCATCTTTCAGAGACAAAGAGCAAGCCGGGTGGCCTATCCCGAGCTTGTCAAGTGGTCAGTAACCTTTTGGGGACCAAAAGGTCTTATTGTTGGGAGGTGTGATCCGAAATCGGATTCAGAGGCCTGTCAGGGCATGAAAAATGCTCAAAAATGAAAGTGCTCAGAATCCAATGAAACCAACACCATTGCGTCCGTCTCGTCTTCCTGATTCCGGTGGTATAATTTTTATGTCAAACAGAGTCCGTATGAAGAAGATATCGCATTTTGTTCGCCAAGCCAAACAGGGAAAATTTTGGATGCTGACTGTACCTGTCCGTACAGTCCGTACAGGACACGTGTCAGTCCATACGATGACACATGGCAGGTCCATACAGGTGACGTGGCGACACCAGGGGACGACACGTGGCAGGTCCGTACGACGACACGTGGCAGATTCTGTACAGGACACGTGGCGGATCCAGAGCGTGACACGTGTCAGGCTGATTTGGCGTTTTCGGCGTGCAGTTGGACCAATCCCGAAGTGACACATGTCACCACTGGAAGGGCGACACATGGCAGGGTGACGTCAGCAGCTGATGTGGCAGTTTGACACGGCAAGTGACTGGGCGTACGACAAGTGACGTGGCACCTGCTGACGTGGCAGATTCTGATTGGTTGTTGATGGACGAATCATTTAGTGACACGTGGCATCATTTTAGGCGAATGATATGGTGCCACGTGGCCCAATCAAGGGCTGCCACGTGGCACCCTGGGTTTGACTATTTGGTTTGTTTATTAAAATTTTATGGAGGCCGCGAGGTTCGACCCTCGGACCTCCCCACAATACAACGCCTTCACAAACCTCCACTAACCGGTATACTGTCCGTTGGTTCTTGTTATGTATACAGGCTTATATGTATTTAAGTTTTAAGTTTGTGTATAATGGCGGGGGGTCGGGCCGGGGCTTGGCCCCGACCCGCGGTTTTATCGTGTATGCATATGACCGGACCGTGGTTCATTTGTGTGCGGTCTATAAACCGTTAACGTTTAAAGCTGTGGGTTAACAATACGACCGTTACCACATGGAGCGGCGGTTACCACAACAGTTAGCGCGGGAGTTAAACAATGTACGCGCAGTTATAATTATTGTAACCGTCATAACGTTTAATGCAGGGTTTTAAACATTGGCCCGTGGCCCTATGGGAGGCGAATACAACCGGGTGCTAGCATTTGGGCTGGCCCGCGCGTAGCCCAAGGGGCTAGCGCGTGGCCACATGGCCCATGTGACCATTTAAAGAGGGGCTGCGCCCGAACTGTGGGGGCTTAAGCCAAATTTAACCAATTATATGGTTGAAAGTGGGTTTCTAACCACTTTGTAATTATTTTAAATGTAATTAGCCCATTTTTAATGTAATTGGGAGTTATTGGGTTTTTTTAGAGCCTAATTTTTGGGAGGAAGTTGGAGATGGATAACCAACTTTCCCAACTATTTAACCAAGGCCATGTTGAGGCCATTAGGTGAGATTTTGGACAGCTTTTGGACGGTTTTGGAGAGCAGAGATGCTGAGGCAAAGCCAGGTCTAAGCCAGTTTGAGGCAGGGAAGCTGTTGAGGAGGAGATGCTGTCGGACGATTTCTGAGAGCTCGGTATATCCGTTTCAGGTGCCGTTTTTTGTGCAAGATTCTAGAGATCTGGGCGAACATGACCAGATCAGTCTAGAAGCCAATCGGCATTGTAAATATGTACTATTAAGATTTCGAACAGAAATAAAGAAGCCTCCCTCACAGAGAAAAGGCCCGGAGACGTAGGCAATGTTGTGCCGAACTCCGTTATCAACCTGTGTATCATGGTTTGTTGTTTTTCATCGCTTTTCAGATCTGAAAATATGTTAATGGCTGTATAATTCATTTATTTTCTCTCTCTTTCGTTAAGTTTCCCAATGGTCAATTAATGCATGCAAATAATAACTCAACCATAATCATTCGAAAAATCCTGACGGATCATCAATATGCAAATTTTATTATAGATCAATGAAGAAAAAATTATTAGGATTTGAAATTACATCCAATACTAAAAGTACATATATGGAGAAATCAACAAACCCATTCTTTATATCAATTTGCATGAGTTGGACACCAAATACAAATTCTAGTAGATTCATTTGTTAAAATTAGGTTTTTTCAGAAGATTTAAAAAAAATCATTAGAAGTAAATTAAAATGTAAAACAACTCTTACCAACAACACACAATTTATTTTAAAACACTAACAATGCATATTATATCATGCTAGTGTACAATTTATTTGAGAACTATGAACAATTCATATTATCTGTTAGAACATAAATTAAAATCTGTTAGAACATAAATTAAAATCTGAAATAAAAATTCAAATTTTGAATTCTTTCTCAAATTTTTTAAATAGCATAGATATTTCCTGATTGTTTTTTCTTTAGAATTATTATTATATAAACTAATAAAATTCGTTGTTGTGTTTTGATAGGGCAGATCAATTCTAGACCGTCAACTCCTGACGCATATCAATATAAACGATTCGTGGGATTTCAGGGATATATAGTTGCACAATGTTTAATCGATACAATGATCTGGTTCGTGGTTCCATTTCAGAACTTCATCCTTTGACATTATTTGAATTTTTTGCCTCGAGTTATCCTGAATCCCCAAATTCTTGAAGCTTGAATCAACCAAATGATATATCTTTCCCTTAAAGTTTCTACCCTTATATTATTATATTTCCACTTCAGGACTTCGCGCTTCGCGATTTCAAACTCAATGCTTATTGAACCTTTTAATCTCAAAGTCACAAAGCTCCAGAGCCTCGAAGTTCTGGAAGGCGCATTCATAAGGGAAAATACTTAGCGGACGTGTCTTATGCCACTTGGAATTCTTTCCACGCGAAGACTGACACTTATTTATGGCATTTTTGGACACGTAATTTGCACATTTGAATATGACACGTGTCACCCATGTTTTTATGACACATAATCATATGTGATTTCATCCTTCCACGTCACTCTAAGATATCATATCGTTAATAGATCCCATAAGTCCCGGAGCCCCGAATCCCCTAAGTGTCAGAGATTAAAGGTTAAGTAATGATCAATTTAATAAAGCTTAATTAAGGATAATTAATCACTTCACGACTTCGGCCTTTGAGATATGTTTAACATTCCCTATTCAAAAGCCCCAAATTCTCTAAGTGTCAGAGTACTTATTCTCGCTAATCAGGTTCGTTAATGCTAATTAAAAAATGATTAGGATAAGATATTCGAAGTAAAGTTTTCCGCCTTCATGTAATAAATTCATCAACTTTCTAGCATTATGACCCTGTTGTTTAAATGTGAAGTATTCAATGTAGAATTGGTTGTATGTTAAATTGTGATTTGATAAAGATTTGAACTTTACTCCATCTCTGTATTCACATTCATAAGTATTATTTTTCCTACATGAGAAAAAATTGTTGATGAGAAGTCATGGCGCCTCGCAGGGGATCAAAAAAGCCAGTCCAAGACCAATATGAAGAGGAACTGAACCCAAATTCTGATATTTATTCGGACACTACTGCTCATTTAATAGGTAGCATCAAATCCTGGGTGTATGTTTATAAAATTCTCGAAGAAGAGAAATCAATTGTTTCAAATGATGCAAGCAAAGGTGAAGATGTTTTAAATTAAAACAAGCTCAAGGATGTTTCCAAGTCAGAACTACATAAGGTTGCAGCACAACCAAAGTTATTTCCCTACATAGACATGATACATTGGGTTCTAGAGCATGTGAATTTACCAACTAGGACCATCTATAACCATCAAAGAACTATCACCAGCTCTTTTCGACCTGAAGATGTCCAAGTAATGTATAAATTGTCCAATACTCCCAAATACGTCTACAATGCCAAATTTGTAAAAAAGTTTGAGAAATAAGAATGTGTAGATTATGATAGAAGCATCCATGATATAATTAAAACCTGGTGAGGAAATGAAAATAAATTCAAAGTGGACAGTCATGGTATATACTCCACTTCTTCTTGTGATGCACATATTATGTACATAGCTATGATGCTCTGTAGATTGAATGGAAAGAAAAACCATGCATATTTCAGCGTTGATTGGGTCCCTATTATTAATCAAGTTGCAGAGGGTTTCACTTTTCATTGGGGAAAATTGTTCTTTGACAACTTGGTCAAAAAAATAGGGATTTATACAAGTGAAAAGTCTAAAGGTGAACATATATTATGGATGCTATATGTTACAAAATCCCTTTCCCATTGATGAATTGGAGTTGGACTCCAAAAGCTTATGATCCAATACACATCTATCATTCCAAGTTGTGGGAGGAAAATGCAAAAGACCATTTTTATGAAATTTGCCATAATGTTATCATCCCAATTCATGAAGTTCTACATGGTAATCCTCCTCCCAGGATTTCTGAGCAAAATGGGAAATTTAGGTGCAATTGCAAACTGGTATATCAAGGATAGTTTTTCCTATGTCATAGTTTATGGTTGTTTTGCATCTCCTCGTGCTTTACCAAAATTTCTGCTAGATAGACTCATTTGCAGGGAAGTGGCATACCAGACAATTTTTGCAGGAATAACTAAAGAATTAAGGGCGACACATAAAAGGGTATGGCCAACTTATCTCATACAGGTTGGTGAATATTCCTTGTTAGATTTTGGACATGCTAAGGTCGAGGCTTCAACCTTGGAAGATATTGCATTTTCTTCCATTGAATTCAAAAGGCATGATCCAAATAAAGTGGTTGAAAATCAATTGGCTCAGTTCAACATGAAAAAATATTTTCATGGAGATTCACCATTTGATGATATTTTCAAAGGAGCGAAGTCATATGATGAAGTTCTATCCATAATCAAAACTCTCCCTAACAAAGAACAATTGGATTTTCTCAACTTTCAAAAGCGCATGAGAAGTTGTCTTCCAAATATTTTACAAGTAGAGAAAAGTTTTACTCATAATGGTAATCCAATTTCAGAGGTGCCACCATCTTCTAATCCTAAGCATGATGATTTTCCTGAGGTCAAAACTAGAGAAGATGATAAAACACCAGATGCATCATTAAAAGATACAATAGAGAAAGAACAAAATCTACCAGGTAAGAATCTTCAAGAAACATGGGCAATGTTTGAAGCATTCATGAAGCATGGACATGTTTTCCCTCAAATGGATTCAAACACTGAGACTTCTTTAAAAGATATTTCTACTCAAGGGAAATCTACTGCACTTACATCTCCTATTACATCCTTAACTCCTCTTGCATCAAGCTTTGAAATACATGGTTCATAGGTAGTAATTGTTGAAGATCTGACACCTATTATGCCAGAATAAATGCCTTCATCATATTTCTTTTTTAGCAAGAAAAGGAAAGGGATTGTGCAGAGAGAGATTCAAAAGAAAGGAGGTGTAATCACAAAAAGGAAGAAAATGATATTTGATGGTCAGGAACAAAGTGACCCTGAATTTGCAAAATAGGTAGCATATTCTCTGGGATATTTTGCAACAAAAAATTTGTGGTCAGTAGACAATTTAAGAGATAAGATTGATCAAGAAAATATTTTAATTGAGCAGTTGCAAAATGATTTGAAACAAACAAAGACAATTGCTAAAGAACGAGTTAGTTTTGAATTAGCTCGGGTCCAACAAAGTTATGAACAACAAATTAAACAAATAGAAGATAAATTAAGAACAAGTCTCCAAGATCAACAAATGTTGAAAAATACCCTTTCTCAGAAAGATGCATTAATACTCCGTTTAAAAGCCCAAGTCAAAAAGGTTGAAAATGAAATTGTTGATATTGCTTCTTTTAAGAAACAAGCCCTTGAAGTTAATGGCAGATTACAGTCAGCCCAAGAAATTTTCCATGAAAGCTTGGAGATTATTCAAAAACAATATCTTATCATCAATAATTCATTACAAATAATTGTTGATAAAGAAAAAGAGTTAGTTAATAAATGTTCCAAGTTTCAAGAATTGATGATGTGGAATCAAAGTTTAAATGTACCAGGAATTGCTCAGTTTTCAAAGCTTGGACAATTAAAGGGTGAAATGAAAATAAAGAATTGGGAAAATAATCTTGAAGAGAGTAAAAGATTGGCTGAAGAATACAAAGTAGCTTGTTTAAATACTCTATTAGTCGTGGATGTAGAAATGGAAGATATTGACCTTGGTGATGTTCATTCAATTATTGGGACTTTCAATGTTAATGAAAAAAGAGAAGATTTGAAGAAAAATAGGGAAAAGGATAAAGATGTCATCCAACAGATGAATCAAGTCAAATTGAATATTTTAAACCATTTCTTGGTCAAACACAATTTACAGTGCCAAAGTACCCAACAATTTGCGATCAGAGTGCAAAAGAATTTACCATTGGTTCATAGAAAGGCTTTTAATTTTGAATTAAATGTTAATACAGAGCCTCCTAAGTTCGTAGTTGCATTATTGAATATGCACACTCAATACAAATATCAACATAAAGCAGTTGCATCTACGAGCAAATAAAGAAAAGATAAGCCTTGAAGCAACCAACAAGGATGATGTTTCCAGAAGCATGACAAATGTTTAAATATTTTACTTTGTAATATTCAATTTGATGTAAACCAAGTATTTAGAGGATTTTCTTCTATTTTAGGATCTAGAAACGTGGAGTTTAACCGATTTTTGTTAAGAAGAAATTGTATAAATAGATACATTTGAGACATGAAATAGTCTTTTTCTTGCATTATGTAAAGAAAGACTTTTTAATAGAAATAAATAGAAAGATTCTACTTCTCATTTCTTTGAGTAATGCGTTTTCTATGTATTGCTACTTTCATTATCATTATTCATTTGCTTCACTCTGGTGTTTAAAGAATGAATGCCTGCAATTTAGTAATACATCTACTGCAGTTTACTTATTAGATATCTATTTAGATGCAATTTTTCCTTTGTTTTGCTATGACTAGAACAAGACTTGTATATGTATAGTTGTTCTTATTTTATTGCATATTTTAGACACACATTTCACATTTCTGCTATTGAAAATAAAGTAAGATTTATCATAATTGGATACCTTGCTTTGTTTGTCAATTTTGTTTACTCTAATTCTTCTTTCCATCTCTTGATTGCTGATAAAAAGCTCAAGGGAAGAGATATTGCCTATGTGTTTCCAAATTATAAGAGTATTGGAAGTTTCATTTTAAACTGAAAGTAGAAAGGCACTCTAAAATCAAATATCATTATTTTGGATGCCTAACATTGTTCTTTGAGCCTGGAACAAATATCAGGATCAACACTATCTTCAAACTTCAAAAACACATCCTTATAAAGCATCCAAATTAGATTCTATGCACAAATCATACTTTGATTTTGCATACTAGACATTGGATACATGTCAAATTCATGACACTTGTTAGAGGACAATGTGCTTGACTTACCCTCACTTATTGTTGTAATTATTAAATGCTGCAATTGTGCTACTAGTCTCATTCCTTTACTTTTATGATAAATTGTTAGAGCTAACTCCATTAAGAATGAATATACTGCCACAAACCTTTTAGTCCCCTATATCAAAACATGTAGTCACAAAAATTAGAATAGCATTTGAGAAAATTCACTTGATGATTATTTATGGAATAATTCCAAACAAATGTTGCAAACAAGAATTCTATGCCACACCCAAATGAGATAATGTTTTCACCACTATCAAACTCCAAAACTAAGAAATTGAGATGGGGACTAGAATGAGTGTTTCCTTTGTGTTGAATCAAGTGGAAATGCAATCTACATCAAAATATTAAGTGTATATGGTGGAAGTATCCATTCTTCATTTCTCATAGCAACATTTAATAGAATTGTTGAGCCTTGGTATTTTCTAATATGCACTTGAATAATTAGAAAATACAATTACCATGAAATTGCAACAATTTTGGTCAATCATATATCAAGAACATTCCATGGACACAACTATCGTAAATTGAAGTATTATTTGAAGGACCAAGCATCATTTTCAATACCCTAGACACAAATTTCCACATACATGACATGCACTAACCTTGAAAATATATCCTATGATTAGACATGAACGTGAGTGCCAATAAAGGATTAAACTTCAATTCCAACACCTTATGTTTGAGTGCTTCAAAAAAAATTCATCAAATGTATAACAAGATTTGTAAGTTCGAAGGAGTGGCCTACCTTTCTATCAAATGCAAAGTTATCTCTCAAGAAAGTGGTGCATATGTTCTATCAATTATCAATGATGGAAGATTTTACACCCATAAAGACATTCCAATTACCTAGTTCGTTTGGCATGCTTAGAAAACCAAAATTATATGTAAAATACATTATTGACCCTAACCAATTTATTTTCAGTGACATAGAGAGAGAATATGATCAACACAACATAGAAACAATATATAAAGGGGTTTTGAATACCTTTTGTAGAAATATTATTTCTCTATTAGAAACAATAGTCAAAATTATTTATGTTGACAAGTGTACCAGTTTTGAGGATTGTTGATCCAGATGTAGATTTTGTTGTGTGCACATATGCATGCAAGGAAGGACTCGATGGAGTCCCGAGTTAGAATGGACTTGTGGTATGCTATGAATCAAGGAAGTTGAAAGAGCATGAAAGACTATATGCTACACATGACTTGGAATTGGTAGCCATAGTGCATGCTTTGAATATGTGGTGGCATTATCTCATGGGTTAAATATTGAGCTAAGAACAAACCATTGTGGTCTGAAGTATTTGTTTGGACAACCAAGTTTAAATTCCAAACAAAGCAGGTGGTTAGAGTTTCTCGATGAGTATGACTCGAAATAAAACATATAAGAGGAAAAGAGAACAAGATGGTTGATGCACTCAACAGGAGGATGCATGAGATGCTTGCTACAACCATTAACATGTACCCGACATATTTGTGTGATGGAATTTTGGAAGTTTCCAAATTAGATCTACCTTATATGGATATAAGAGTGATATTATAACAAGGTATGTCGCGACAAAAGTTTGAAGGCTATGAGTTAAGAGGGGATGGGATCCTCATGTATAGATGTAGAGTCTATGTGTCAAATTATAAGGAGTTGAAGAGGTTCATATTTCAGAGATGCATAAGGTTCCTTATGTTGGAAATCCAGGTTACCAAAAGACAATTGTCGCAGTCAAGAAGCAATACTTTTGGCCAAATATGAAAAAGGAATTTGTGGATTTTATTGTGAGATGTCTTGAATGTCAGAAGGTCAAGGTTGAACATAGACATCTAGCTGGTATGCTGTAGCATTTTCCCATTCCTAAATGGAAGTGGGAAGTTGTGATGATGGATTTCATAACTAAGTTTCTTAGGACTGCTAAGCAACATGATTCTATTATGGTGGTGGTGGAAAAGCTTACTAAATCTTCCCATTTTATTCCAGTGAAGTCAACACACAAGACAATCTACATTTTTGAGATATACATCTGTGAAGTTGCTAAGTTGCATGGTATACCTAAGACAATTGTGTTTGATAGAGATTCCAAGCTCACCTTGAACTTTTGGAAAGGGATATTCAAAGGATTTGGAACAAGTCTGAAATTTAGCACAACATATCACTCTTAGTCAGATGGTCAAACAAAGAGACTAAATCAAGTGATAAAAGATATGCTCGTGATGTATGTGATGGACAAGCCATCAAAATGGGAAGACTACCTTCACTTGGTAGAGTTTGCTTACAAAAATGGGTATCAAGCATCTTTAAAGATGAGCCCATTTGAAGCACTTTATGGTAGAAAATGCAACACGCCTGTGATTTGGGACAACCCATCAGGCTGCACAGTAGTTGGGCCATATCTACTTTGGGAAATGGAGGAGCAGATGGTAAAGATAAGGAAAAATATAAAGGCTTCCCAGGATAGGTAGAAAAGTTGCGTAGATAAAGGAAGAACCCATAGAGATTTTAAAGTGGGTGATCACGTGTTTTTAAAAAAGAAGGCCAAGCACAGTTCCCCGAAGTTGCAAAAGTGCTCTAAGTTAGTAGTGCACTATTGTGGGCCATTTGAAATCCTTGAAAGGATTGGTCATGTCGCTTATATGTTGCATTGTCTACATCCTTGTGTATTCACAATGTTTTCCATGTGACATTTATTAGGAAGTATGTACCTAATGCTAATCATATTATTGATTGGAATGTGATTCAAGTGGATCCATAAGGCGGATTTCAAGTGCAACCGGTTTTCATATTGGATCGAAAAATTAAGCATTGCTAGAATCGAGCCATGGAGTTGGTAACGGTCCAATGGACCTAGTACGGTCCTGAGGATGCAACTTGGGAGTGCGAGGATGCTATGAGAGTAGAGTATCCTCATATTTTGAAGATCTTTGAAATTTGTGTATGTACATGTGTATAAGATGCACTGAGGACAACACATAAATAAGGGGGAGTGGATTGTAATGTCCTTGATATGGAACCCTTTGTAATTGTATATATGGGTTGGTGAGTCGATTGGTACCAAGTGTAAATGTAATGTACATTTAGGATGGTGAGTCGTTGGCATTAATGTTTGATGTTACATGCATCAGAGTAGTGCACAGAGAAGTATTATCAAAGATAGGGTTCACACATTTTGTGTGTTGCGTGCACCTAGGCAAGTGCACACATTGCACTGTGTTGTGCACACTTGGGTAAGTGCATGATAATGACATGGAAGTGTGCAGAGTTGAGATGTACATGTGCGTTTGTGTGGTTGTATATGTGGTGATCCTGGATGTAGATAGGCATGCATGCCTATCCATGTAAATATAATCATGATTATTAATATAATATTTCATCATTGAGCATAGACAAACTCAGATGAAAAGAGATGGGGGGATGACTCGACCAAAAAATGGAAGGGGGGGGAAATGTTTTAATAATATTTCCAAAAAGTGTGACAGGGATATGCTTTTATCCTAAGTTCCCGAGGGTAGGGAACGGGTCACCGAGTGGATTAAATATACCTCTAAAAGGTGACAAGTGTCAAGTGGAAGGCATGCAATATATATTGATGGATTTAGTGTATTTTGGGGGGAATTATGATTATTATTACATTTTTTTATCCATGTTGCAAGCTCTCATGAGTAGAGAGGAGTCAGACTGTATGGAAAATACTATTATTACCTTATTTGCATAGAGAAGCTTATGAGGAGTTGAGGGGTGGTAACCAAAGTTTTACCATCAAGTAGATGGTTTGATAGACCATGAGCAGTCTCTCCGGCTAAGAGATTGGTTGTTGTGAAGTGGTTTTCAGACCCGGGAGCATACTCTCTAGGTGAGAGTATGGTTGAGATTTGTTCCCTGGTCCACTAAGCATTAGTCGTAGGGATCAGAGACTTCCTATCCAACATGTTGCTGGTAATCCTATGAAGGGAAGTGGGGTAGTTGAAGGACTATTGAGTAGAGAAGGGACACACTTCCTTGGGTGTGATAGGTGCGTGGGGAATGAGGGATTGTGGGATAGTTACAGTAGAGGGCACCTAGGACTGAGAAATTCTATTGAGAGTCGGGTCTTAGTGAGTCACTAGAAGTATTTTTCCCTGGTGGAGTTGATCCCCAACTCTAGGGTGACCTATTGCTGAAATATTATGAGAAACAATGCCTATGGTTGGGAGGAATGTTTGAGTCAAGGCCACAATTGATGACTTTCTTAAAAGATAAGTGTTTCTTTATGTACTTGTCTTGTTTACTGTGTGCTTATTTATCTATGTTTGACATGGGTTAATTCTTATATGTTGTTGTGTATACGTATTTGTTGTTATTCTATTTAATGTTGCTTTCACATGTAAGTATGGTGCTTATAGCATGTAATTGGAGTTGTGCATGGATATGACAAATTTGAATAGTATTTCATGTTAATTTAACCTTGTGATTTTGGTTATGAGTCATCAAGGAGAGGATTGAATGGATGGGTAAGAAGGAAAGTATCATGTGCGCATTAAGATGCTACTTTCCGCGCAGAGTGAAATAAGAAGTGGCACGTGATGCCTAGATGGATGTGCATGCAGTCAGTGAGTTACTTCCGCTACTTAAGGTTGTATTAAAAAGAGAATTTTGCTTCCTTTGTTATAAGTTGTGTGGCGTGACTCAAGCTTGGGCTAAGTGCGTTACTTCAAGAGATATTGTGTGGACTTGTGTTAGAGTAGAATCTACGTAGTGAAGCTTTAGAGTAACATTGCTCATTAGTATGTTGGGGATGTTACAGTTTGGTTGAATTAGAGCTACATGAGTTGAGGTTGTGTGATGTGGCCCAACCTAGGGTGGCTGGGGGAAGTTACACCTCTTGATGAGTAGAAGATCTCGATCATTGATTGTGGCATCTCTAATCAAATAGATCACAACAACATGTAGTATATTGAACTTCATCACCACCAACTCCCTCTACATGGTGTTACTGTATGAGGCCTAGTAGAAGGGTGGAACCATGGCCACCCTGGGATGCATTTCCTTTTACATGGCATATAATTCATTTCCTATGTACTTGATTCACCTTGTTTGTATTCAAAGTAGTGAGAGCCATGGTTATATTCAACATAAAAAAAACTTCCACGTTGGTCGGGGCACCACCAAGGGGTGGTCCGTTTGGAGCAACACCATGATCATGCCCTGTAAATCAAATTTGGTTTTCTTTAGATTTATTACCATGAACACCACCAGTGTTATTACTCCTACATGAGCAACAATTATGAATATGAGTGAGAATACACAGAAATAACATTTGGTGAAGGAGAATGTGGAAACCTAGCAATTCTCTTGGAATGCCCTGAGTGCTCGGCCCACCATAAATCTTCCTTAATTATTCCAATAAATATTAACTTTTCTTGCATTTCACTTGATTCATAGCTCTCCCTCGGTGCTCAACTTCATATTGAATAAAAAAACTAATGTTCTATAACAAATTGAGCTTGCCACTAGTATGAGAAGGCTTTGCATGGACAAAACATCATAAGACTTCTTCATGACAGATTGTCTTTCTAAGTGCCAAGTAATAGTATTGAATTAGGTCTTTTCACCCCCTTGTATATCTTCACAAAATTGATATTTTAAGTGAGATATAGATGTTTCCACAATTTCTTGAGCTCATGGCTACTCATGCCACGTACAAGAGAATATTGATAATCTAGATCATTTGCGGAAATGATGATGTCAAATTTAATTATTAGACAAGGATCAAGAACAGGGCCTTTAAGAAGGGGCTTAAATAAAATATGAGAAAGAAGTGAGGTTATTAAAGAAAGAATCAGAAGGAAGTGAGGTTATAACTTCACTATTCAATAGTGGAATAAATGACCCTCAGACTTGTTGAGGAAAATATATAAATGATCTTACTCAAGCATTTTTAGATCTTACTTGGCCAAAGAAAGATAGACGGGAATATCACCCTATGTTTATAGCCATAAAAAATGTTATCCTAATTCACAAGTATTGTTTACAAGTGCTTAGGATGGTTTTTTTTATAAATAAAAGCTTGCTGAAAAATTCATTATTTATATGTTTTTTCTGAACATAACAGATGCTGAAATAAATATAGAGATATAAGTAAAGACACCAAGTCAGTAATCAAAATAGATGAGACATAAAACAATCCTTTATTTCATTCCAAATCATCAAAGAATCGTTCTTTTTACAAAATTTCCTGAGGAAGTTTTGGACCAAAGTCAAACTTAGACATCCCCGATGAAACATACGAAAGGACTTTTGACAGAAAATAAAAAACTGAATTTTAAAAGCTGGATCAACTTGCCACAGATTGCTGCCCACTCGACTCTGCAAAATAGCCTTTGTCAGTGATGAAATCTAATTCATAAGCATACAAGTCTACACAGACTATCAAAGATAGATCAACACCTCTGAAAAACAAGTGTTTGAATAATTTACTTCAGTCGTGAATCTTGTTGTCTACAATAGGACCCTGCTATCATAAAAAAGAATTAGGCTTCTAATGAATTAAGGAATGAATGAAAACTGAATTATCTCAACAAGAAATCAAAGAGAAAACCTTAGTATGCTTCTCCTTGTATTCTCCGCTCATTCCTCCCTTTCCTTTTTTCCTTTAAGCAAATTAGAATTGGTTGAAGTAGTTGAACTAATTCATTAGTTAAGTTAACTAAAATTCAACCAACTTTTAGTTAGGGGGAAAAGTAATAAATTATAATAAGGGTTTTTAAATAAATAATAACTAGTAGGTGGGATCCCTTGTGACTCCCTTTAGCTTTTAACAATCATAACACAACTAGTTAATTAAAAAAAACATCCCTCCTTGTGACTCCCATCATCACATTCATATTTGACCATTTATTTCAATGATATTTGAAATTATTTCCAAAATATATTACTCAGATATCCAAAATAACATGTTGTCCAAAATTTCAGAAGTCAACTGTTCTCAAGAATTAAAATAAAAAAAACTTAAAATCCATATTTCCCATTTTGGGAGGAAATCCTTCCCTTCTTGTTGTTGTCACCTTTTGATCTCTCTGAATTTTCCTTAGTATGTGTGGAGCCTTTAGGCCTAATCTCGTTGATCACATGATAACAATCGTCCCTCAAATGCATGCAGGAGGACACTCATTTATCAGAGCCATTGGAGGGCGAGGAAGGGGCAACAATGTCTTTTACTTTGTTTGGGGCATGGTGGGCCTCAGTTTTCAACCTTTTGCTCGCATGGGAAGGCTGAACTGGTGAGTGGTCAGGGGAATCTTGGACAATTTGATTGATAGGCGAGGGAGCAGGTAAAGAAAATTTAGGCCAGCCATGATGTTAGGAGACTGTCGGGTGGACAATCTCTTGCCATCCGTCATTTTTGAGAACTTCAAGTTGCAATGAGACATGAGGAGGCACAGGGATACCAGGGACCTGTGGGGCTTGGAAGGGAGGCCTTTTAGGACTAGGTTGGACCACTCCTTGCCCAATCCAATTTAAAAACCCAACTTGAAATAGTTGGCCTAACTCTTGCGAGTCTGCATCAAAGTGTATGGAGAATATTGGCCTTCTAGGGCCCCTGTTCCAATTACCTCTTCCTTGGTTACCTCTGCCATGGCTACTGTTGGGATCTAAAGATGTCCTAAAACAAACTTAGTTTAACATTAATTTATCAAGCCGAGGATTCATCTTTTCTTTCAAGAATATCAACAAAGTCTATGCAGATAGCTGTAGAGGTTAAAATTGTGTAGCTAAAGAAAATTTGAGTTTATCAATAATCAAGTTCCTCACACATTCATTAAAACTCTGAAGCTAAAATCTATACTCAACAGAATTGAAATCTGAGCTATGAATTAAAGGCATTTAACTAAATTGTTGAATTGATCTAACTAAGAAACAGTGATTGAATTTATGGAAGTGCTTAATAAACTGATCTATAGATGACTATTTAACCTGCTGGAAAGAAACAACTAAGTACTATAAATTGAGAAGGAACATCAAATGTACTTTAAATGAAAGGAACAACAACTGCTAAATTAAGCGAAAGGAACAACAAATGATAACTTAATAAAAGTAACAACCTATGCGAAAATGAGAGGAACTGTCTATCAACAAACTACAACAATGCTAAATGGAACAACAATCGGTAACATTTAAATGAAACATCTATCTTCTGTAATCAAACAACACAACTAATCTATAAAACATCAACACACTCAAGCATTCATCTTAACTGTTGCAAAAGAGATTTAAATCACAGAACTAAAATCAAATCGATACAATTACAGATTGAGACAGTAACTCGTTCAGACTAGGCCCTTGATCCTCAGAAGCACTGCTGCTAGAAACTCAGTATGCAAGAATGATGAAAACGCCAAAAGCTTCTATTAATTCCATAACTGGTACAACATTTACAAAATATTGCTTGTATAGAGAAATTCTGAATGCTTGGATAAAATTATTAGCTTTTTTCTATGATTCATTACCCTCTATATATTACAATTATATGGGTAAATTAAGCTATCCCGAGGATCAAGAGATCCTTAGGATTGATTTTACTATTTATAAAGTTTACAAAATAGAGAATCAATCTTCCTCAAAAATTCTTTGCGCCTAATGTCTTTGACCTCCAATAGCCTACGCATCTTCAAAATCTCCTTATCTATCTTGGGTTTAACAATCTTTATCCATTCCTGTAATAAAATCAAACAATTCCAACCGAATATTAGAAGTTATCTAATATCACTCAATAATATTTATAGAAGACATTTTAATCATTTTCTATCCTAGTTATTCCTAATTAACAAAAAAATCAATCAAGATTATATCATAAACCATGGGAATAAGGAGGATATTTGTACCTTTTCCTCAACTCAACATACCCCACAACTTACCTTCTTGCATGTCCTCATGCAAGTTGAGATCCTACATGTAATCAATGATGTTGTAAGGAGAAGAGGTTGGTTCACCAAGTTCCCTGAACCCATTCTTGCGTCTGAGCTCTTCAAAAGAAGCTTCTTCCCTCTTCCTATTAATTTTATAATCTCTCTGGCAACCCTCTGGAGGAAACCAAATAATAGGGGGACTGTATCTGCACCCAATCCAGGCAGGTCCTTCATCCTGGATCATTCTGGTATACCTTTCCACCCTGAAGGTGGCTGCATGAAATTTCTTGTAGCCAAAGGATTCCCTACTCTTGACTACATTTGGGGAAGCATCCCATATTATTTTTTAAGAAGCAAGAGCTTCTTATTTAAGCTCCCTAAAATATGGCAAACCTGAACGTATAACCTGTTGGTGGACATGAGCTAAAGAGTCTACAACCCCTTCCCTCTTCATGAATGTTCTGTGTTGCATGATGACTGTGAAAGATTTGGGGGGTTCCCCTCTAATCCAAAGGTGTAGCCCAGTTTCCCTTTTCATGAAGGTCTTGTGTGCTTTAGCCCACCTAATTTGGTTTTTGGTAAAAGACAAGAATGCTTGGAATTGTATATCCCCAATAAAAGGACCAGGGTTCTCTTTTCTGTTTTCTTCCAAGATGAAGTTGTGGAGGTATAGCTCTCATAGAAAGTATTGCACTTTTTCTTCCTGTTCTCTAAAGCATGAAACAAACTTGGAGACAGTGGTGAACTTAATTGGCTTACCTGATCTAATATTTTTTACCCTCAACAACAAATAACGCTCCAATAAAAACAAGGTGTAATTAGTTGCGAGAGATTTGCAATCTACTACATCACTATAAACATCACAAATTTCTTTGATTTGCTCCAAAGCTTTATCTAATTGTCCCTGTACTTTATTTACCTTCCCTTGGGCTCTGGCGAGCTCAACAAAAGTATTGTTTTCTGTTGCTGACAGGGCCTTAAGTTGTTTGACAAATTTTTGATGCTCTGCCATGGTTACCATTGCACTCCTGCACTGAGTTAGGGTCTGTTGGGTTTTCACCAACTCTGCCTCCAGTCTGTCAATAATGACACTCTTTTCAGGATACTGAAATGATTCCTCAGTCTGAATAAGTGTCTCTTCTGTGACTGGGGGATCTGTCTGGGTCTTTGCATCAATTGTCTCTAAAGGAGTAGGAGAATTTGTAGGAAGTATTTCCTCAGGTTGGGTAGTTGTTTCTTATACTACAGGAATCTCCATGTGAGTTTCCATTTCCTGTGTTTCCAAAGGAATCACTGCTTCATTTTGAACAACTGCTCGCTTTGCTGCTGGAATCTCTGTTTGAATTTCCATCTATGTTGTTTCTTTAGGGGCATGCAACTCTGTCTGTGTTCCAACAGAACTTGTATGGAATGTATTCCTAAGAAGTGGGTTCCTTCCCTGTGTTCTAGGCCTTTTTTATTTATTCCTTTCATAGGCCTTATCATCTTTCTCCAATTCTTTCCTTAATTCCTTAATTATTTCTTTGAGTTACCAACTTTATGTTTCAATACTTTAATTTTTTTAACCCTCTTTCTCAATATTTTGTTTTCCTTTTTCAATTTCCTGATTTTATTGTGGCCTTTGCCTGTTGTTTTCTGTTTAGGTGGAGTGTCAAAGGTTTTCTCACCTTGTTCATCTACTGATTGTTCCCTTGTTTCTTCTGTATGCGCAGTCTATTCTATAGGGATGTCTACCTCAATGTGAGGTTCTAGCTGTGTTGTCTCTTGGGGGAATGGCATTTCTATGTCAGGGGGGTCCAAGGCATGATTTGAAGAAGAGGTTGGTGCTTGGTGTTCTTCAGACCTTCTTATGTCTCTAGTAACTAGTGTCCCTAAATTCCCCAGAACTTGAGCCATCTCTACCTCATAAATTTTGAAGAACTATTCTGTAAGGCTTTCAAGTGATGGTTGTGTATTTTCCTGAGTATTTTCCTGTAAGGGTTGTTCTGTCTGTTCAATTTCCTGAATGTTTTCTTGTGAGGATTTTTCTGCCTGTGCTATTTTTTGAACATTTTCTTGTGAGGGTTGTTCTTCCTGCGGCATTTTTTGGGTTTCTCCAGGCCGTGCTATCCTTTTACTTCTTCTTCTTTTCATAGTGGAATTTTCAGGAGAAACAATTGTCCTTTTTCTCTTTTTATTTGATGTTTCTTCCTGTTAGGTCTAAGTTTCTGCTAGTTGGATGGGGTCTGCTTCAATTTCAGGCTGGGGTAATGGAAATTCCATTTGAGCACTGCCTCCTTCTTCCCAAGCTGTCTCAATTCTCTATGAGGGGGTTTCTTGGCGGATTTCGGTTTGTTCGATTTGTAAGGGCCTATCAACCTTGATTAGAGCACCCCAAGTTATTTGATTTTGGCTCAGGGCCCTGTTTACTATCAGTTTTACTAGTCCATGGTGGCTAATTATAGTGACAGGATATTTAGCCTTCTGCATCCTTACAACAACTTCAGGTAACATGGCATTTAGAAAAAATGGTAAATTGATTACTAACCTCTATTTGAGTGCTACTAAAAATTTGAGGTGGCGCGGCTGCACCACATTGTACCTCCCATCACAGGTGATATACCTTTGTATTATTCCTGCCAGCTCCCTCCATGGCCCGCTAAGAGCTCTGGGCTAGAGTCCCTTTCCATTTTTATCAAGTTCTTCTCCAAGGTCTACAAAAGATTCCACATCCTCTTTGAGTGTTGTATACTTCCCGATCCACTGTATGCCTGCGTTGGGGAAGCCTGTAACCTCTTCTATGATTTCCTCAGTGACTGAAATTCGTATGTCTCAGACCATGGAGACTCCTCCCTGTAATCTCTAGAAAAATGCGAGCATGATATTCATGTCATATCCTTGCAACCTGTTGAAGTACTCTGTCCACCCCAGATGATGTAAAATCTCTCTTGCCTGCTCAGTTACCTGCAATAATGTGGGCTCTCGGCGTACACTTTGGCCACCCATGTTTTCTGTGAGTAGATGAGGACGCCTATCATTCCTTGATGCAGGTTAACTCAACCAACTTTTGAAACAATAGAAATAACAAATATCATAGCACAACATTGTGCATAAAAATGTGAATTTTCCTCATTTACTGCACTCATTATAATCTATTGGTAAATGTGCAGAATATCTGCCCCCCATAAATGGAAAGGTCGACCTTGACCGTCAAAATGTACGAGTGTAATAATGGCAGGTAATTCAGGTGAGGTGTGATTACTATGTCGTCGCTGTCAATGGGAAAAACTATCATTAATAACTTTCAAAAAACACTTTAACGGTAATTATGAACAATCATCAAGGAGCATGAAGGAGCATGAAGCAGACATTATAAATGAACGCACTCGCACTTCAGCCTTAGCAGAACACTCATTTAAAACCAAACATCATGTCTGCCTGGAGGATACTAAGATTTTAGCAAAAGAGGACCATTACTACAAGAGACGCCTAAGAGAAGCCTTAGAAATAATCAAACACCCTAACAATATGAACAGGGACGGCAGCCTAGAAGTAAGCACCTTTTGGCACCCATTAATCAACCAACTTAAAGACCCTATCAGACCAAATTAGGTTTTACACCTTCCTCCTCCTTTTCCTTACTTGTTTTCGTTCTACCTTTGAAGTCGGTAACTAGATGTAAAAGTCCAAATAACCCTATACTACCTACCACATTATTCTTATTAAAAAAAACATAAGTACTATATTTATCACTAATTAAACCATATATATATATACCCTAATCCTTTGACACTTTATATATTAATATGCATTACTTCCTAAACACCTAAAAAACTTGAATCATAAATCAACCCCTATAATATCTAATAGAATTATACATTCAGTTATAAAGATTAAACAATTAATACAATAAGATTAAATTCAATCCAAAGATAACCCTAGATTTAATTTAATTAACAATTTAAAAACTTTTTAAAACAAACCATTAGAAACCCTAGACCTATATACATTTCACTTATGTTATATTAATTATTATTACCAATTATCTTTAGATTTAGGTTATAAATAAAAACACTACAAACAAATACTACAAAACCCTAGAACTTTATACCTATTTAGAGATAATAACTCATGATATATTAGTAAATTATCACTAATCAAGATTAACTACCAATTTTAAAAACCTTTAAACAAAACATTAGAAATCATCTTAATTTATTAATTCCCTAAGCTCTAATAAAAATTAATATGTAAAACAAAATACTATTAAGTAATATAATATAATTAAACTCCTTCTAACCCTAAAATTTTAAATTATTTATATTTATTAAAAAACTTTAATTATTTATATTATTCACTATTCAAAGTTACGTTTAAACTTATTAATAATTAATTTAGTTTTTAATTAGCTCCGAATTAGGGTTACATTTAGCCAACCTAGTTATCCTATTGATTGTCCTGCATATACACTATTAATAACGAAGATCAGCCAGCTCTCTAAATTGACGATTAGTCCTGATGATGAATCCCGATCCGGATTCAAAACGTCGATGACAAAATGACACCAACTGTGGATTCTCCGACAAATGAATTTGAAATCCCTCACCACAGAAATCTGAAAACAATCATCACTTTGTGTGGGAAATTCAAATTGACATACCTATGTTCAAAAACGTTTAAAGAAAAAGATCTCGGATAATTTTTTAAATTTGTTCACATGTTTTTAGAAATATTCCACATATCATAACATTGTTACTTTCCCTTGTTATTGGATATAACTAGAATGATAACCTCGTTTTTAGAAAAGGATATCTAGGAACACACTAAAACTTGGCATATTTCAGGTAAAATTCGATACCACAGGCAGAGCCATTGCTGCCAGCATGTGTCCATAGCCTCGACAGGGTTGCCTTTTAACCCATAGATGAGCCTGCATCCTTAATAAATAGTTTGAATTGTCTTTTCCCAAAAAGACCATTATCTTGGTTTGGTAGCTAGATGACGATAATGCCACTCACTAGATCGTAACCTAAGTAAACAAGTCGACTCGTGATGAGACCTCTTTTCCTTTGACGAAAAAAATGCCAAAGGCCATTGCCCTGGTGTGGTAGCCATAGTGGGAATGTCACTTATGTTATTATCTAATGATCATGGTAGGTTGGCTCATGATGATACCCCCTATCCTTTGTGGGAGAAGTTTATTACTTTATAAAATTTTATTTTATATAATAATAATAATAATAATCTATTTTTAAGGTCACAACCAAACCACACACCAAATTGGTGTATGAGACCCCCTCCACCCAACGATTTTATTGGTAAAGTATACAGAGGTATGCATACCCTACCCTCCTCTGGATTTGAACATGTGACCTCTTAGGAGGAAACACATGTTCTTAACCATTAGGCCCACTCAGGATGTATATATATATATATATATATATATATATATATATATATATATATATATATATATATATATATATATATATATATATATATATATATATATATATANGCTCATCTACTCCTTAAGAGTGAGGGATGGCGTAAGAAGTGTAAGAATGCCAAGTAAAAATGTGCTTTAGATTCCTTATTATGATATGACGACGATTTATCATTAAAGTATATGTATATATATAGAAGAAAGCAACGAATTATGGTGGTTAAGGATTATGAACAATATTTAAGATAATTCGAAGAAATTAATCCAAAAACAATTTGATAAGGTATGCTAGGTAGTCCACAAAAAATGACAAATCGTTCTTATGATAATTAGAAGTGATGTTGGTGAAAGTTAATTAGTGAAGGTCATACCCAACAGAGTGGTTAATCATAATAATGTCATGCTTGTTCATGAGAAAAGAATCGTGACTTTTGAGAAAAAATAAACAACAATAAGGGAAAATGTAGAAAGAACAACAATTGTTCCTTTTGAATGAACAACACGGCCTGAAAAGGAACAAAAGTCATGCCAATGGGAACATCGGTTGTAACAAAGGGAAAAACAGTTGTTTCGTTCGAATGAACGGAAACTACGCACAAAGGAAACAACAATCGCATGAAGGGAACGATAGTTGTTCCGTTCGAATGAACGACAACTACGCGCAAAGGGAACAACAATCGCACGAAGGGAACGATAGTTGTTTCATTCGAATGAACGGAAACTATGTGCAAAGGGAACAACAATCGTACTAAGGGAACGATAGTTGTTCCTTTTCAACTAGACGACAAAAATGATGTTCAAATTTTTTAATCATCTAATTAAGTGATTGTAAACCTCTCGCAAACATTTCCGTTTTAGTGAATATAAGATTGATTAGTCATCAACTAAATTCATTCAATTTTTATGGGTAGGTTTATTCAATAATAAAGGTATTGGATGGTTTATTAGTGTCATTAATTCATTACAGTTGCCTAATTTTTGCTGTGGAACATGACACATTCATCTTTCTGGGAAAAAAAAACAAAAAAAAAACCAGGGTTTATATTTGATGATTTTTTTACAAAGTGAGATAGGAGCAAGAAACATAAAAGAGTGCTAATTATATTCATTACATTCATATTATCTAGTTCTTATTCTCTCAAGTGACTTTTCCTAATAAGTAAAAACTAAAAAATCAATCAAATCTGTAAAGAAATCTATATACAATATGTACAGTGCTGGTAAAAATCATCATTTTATGAAATTAAAGCTGTTGGGTTACCTTCCCAGCCAGCTAAAATATGAACAGTAGGGTCCTTACTTATTGGAAAAATGACTCTTTTGAAGGTGGATGATGGTAGAGTCGTAGCCGATGTCCATTTAATAGAAACGGAGAACCAGACCCGTCGATGGTAACTAAAGTGACAGTGCCATTATCATGAACTTCATTAATTTCATACGGTCCCAACCACCTTGTCTGTAATTTTCCAGAAAAATCTTGAAATCTGGAATCATAGAGAAGTGCCCAATCACCTTTTTGAAAAGATTTATTCTTGATATGTTTATTGTGCCAACTAGCTCTATGTTGCTGAATAACAGCTATGCGCTGTAGGGCGAACATGTGTGCTTCATCTAACTCATTGAGTTGTTGTAGGTGTTGTTTATGTGCCTCTATAAGATCCAGTCCAATCTCATGGGCCATCCTTAGAGTCTTTATTTCAAACTCAATTATAAAGATAGGTTATTTGCGATAGACTAAATGATAAGGAGAGTAGTCAGTGGTGTTAAGACATGTCATGCAATAAGCCCATAAGGCATTTGGAAGCTCGACTGCCCAATTCTGACGGTTTGTTGAGACTGTTTTTGTCAGAATTGCCTCCAAGAATTTATTGGTACTTTCTACTTGCCCGTTTTCCTGTGGGTGATATGAGGAAGTAACTCTGTGTTTAATATGATAATTGCTCAGGGTGGTGGTGATTCTATGGGCTGTAAATTGCGACCCTCCATCCATGATTAATTCCCTGGGTAATCCATAACGTACAAATAATTCGAAGAGAAACTTAAGGACTGCTTCCTCTGTTGCGTTTGTCAAGGCTACTGCCTCTACCCATTTGGTCATATAAATTGTTGCAACTAGTATATAGGGGCCAATGAATTCTAGTGCCCATCTCTCGAAAGGTTTTACGACTACTTATGCTTGCAAGGGAATTTCATCAGCTTGGACTGGTCGACCCATCCTTTGATAGCTGTCGCAGGTCTGGACATATTTATTTGCGTCTTTGAATATTGAGGGCCAATAATAGCCCATCTGTAAAATCTTATGCCTAGTCCTGCGGTCTGCAAAATGTCTGCCACAGGGCTCATCATGACCTGCCTTCAGTATGTCGTAAATTTTGTCATCTCTTACACATCTTCAAATTTGGAGGTCATCCCCTGTGTGGAAAAGATATCTGCCAATCTAGGTGAACCATGCATTGCATTGGGTGATCAATTTCCTTTCCCTTGATGATAGGTGTGCTGGTAGTTTCCCAGCTGCCAAATAATTTGTGACATCAACGTACCATGGTGGCTTAGTAGTGATAGTGAACATGTGTTCCTCTGGAAATTGATCTTCAACTGTCAAAGAATCATTCGTTTTGGGTACGCGAGACAAGAAATCTGCAACAAGATTCTCTCTTACGGGGCGATCCTTGATGGTGATGTTAAATTCCTGCAACAGTAATAACCACCGAGTGACCCGTCCATTAGTAATCGATTTGTTAGCTATATATTTAATAGAAGAATGACCAGTATACATAATAACTAGATAGCCTGCTATATAGTGGCAAAATTTATTAATAGCATGTATAACGGCTAAAAATTATTTTTATGTTACTATGTAATTTAATTTAGCGGGAGTAAGCTTCTTGCTAATAAAATAAATATCATAAGGTTTCTTGTCTTCTTCTTGTTCAAGGACAACGCCTATGGCGATATTTGATGTGTCTGTAGAGACGTGGAATGGTATTTTCCAGTTTCGTCCTCTCAGCACTGGTGCTGTTGAAATCAGCTTTTTAAGTCCTGTGAATGCCACATCACACTTATCAAACCACTGAAATTATGCATTACCAGTTAAAGCATGTAAGGGTGCAACAGTTTTTGCAATTTTTTCCATGAATATGCGATAGTATCCTGCAGTGCCAAAGAAACTACGTACCTCAGTTTGTGTACGAGGTGTGGGCAGATTAAGGATTACCTCTATTTTTGTTGGGTCTACCCTGATTCCATCCGCAGAAATATAATTCCCTAGTACCACACCTTCAGTCATCATCATATGAAATTTTTCATGACTCAAACATAACCTGGTAGCAATGCATCGTTCCAGTACCTTCTCCATATTTCTTAGAGCTTGATCAAAATCATTGCCATAAGGGGTGAAATCGTTCATGTAAACTTCAAGCCCTTCATTAATCAGATAAGAAAATATGCTCAGAATGGCCCTCTGGAATGTGGCTGGAGCATTACATAATACAAAGGGAAATACTATGTGTGCAAATGTACCCCATGGACATGTAAATGTAGTTTTATCTTGATCTTCTTGAGCAATCTAGATCTGATTATAGCCACTAAAACCATCTAGGAAGGAGAAGAACTGCTTCCCCGCTAAAGTTTCAAGGACTTGATCAATAAAGGGTAAAGGAAAATGGTCCTTCTGGGTAGCCTTATTGAGTTCTCTATAGTCTACAGAGATTCTCCATTTCCCATTCTTCTTCGGGACGATTATTAGTGGAGAAACCCACCGACTATCTGAAATAAGATATATAAAATCAACATCCAACAGTTTTTGTAACTCTTCTTTAACAACATCCCTGAGATGAGGGTTCAATCTTCATTGGGGTTGTCAGATGGGTCGGGCATTTTTATCAATATAGATATGATGTGTACAGAGTTAGGGATCGATGCCCTTCATGTCAAGATATTCCCAAGAAAAATCTCGTTGATATTTAGAAAGGATCTGAATTAATTTGTGTTGTTGTTGCTCATTTAAATTAGCATTAATATTCAGAAACCTCCATGGTGCAATTTCAACTGATTTGTTGTTATGGACAAACGTGGTGGGGATATGTTGTTCCATCAATTATTCGAAAAGATCTCCCTGTGCTTCATTTTCTAACACAACTTTTAACATTTGACATGTTGGATTGCTTACAATGGTTGGGATGTTAATGAAGTTGTTGATCACATCATCTTCTAGTTGGTTATTAATTCCGAGAGCTTCTTCCAGTGTGAGAGGGGATCGTAGATCCTTTTCTGGATATCTAGGTGGTGGAAACTGTTGATGTATGATAGATGGGCTTGGTTTAGTTGGAGGATATATGATGAGGTTCTTTGTAGCACCTCCTCTAGCAATTGTCATGTTGCTCATGCAAAATCTTGTGTATGCATCTGTAGTTGTGAGCCATGGTCTTCCAAGTATTAATGGATGTCCTTCGAGTCCACTTCTTGAGTTGATAATGAGGAAATATGATGGATATTCCCAAGAGTCGACTAAAATTGCTATATCATGTAATGTGCCGACTGGTTTAACCACTGATCGATCAACCAATTGTAACATAATTGGAGTAGGTTCGAAGGAGGTGAAACCCAGGATGTTGCAAGTCTCGATGGTCAGGATATTAATGGCTGCCCCCAAATCCACTAGTGTATTTGGAAAAGAACAGCCCTGTATCTGAACTGTCACTATGGGATTCCTTGGGTCTGCATACTTAACCAGTTCCTATTTACCTAGAATGAGATTAGACAAGGCTCCTACCACGTGAACAGTTGATGATGAATTTTTAACTTTCCTTACAGGCTTCTTCCCACATAATTCCTTAATTGTCTTTGCATAAATTGGGATGTCTTACAGAGCCTGCAGAAGTGGGATCTTAACATATAGATTCTTTAGTTCCCCTACGATGTCAAAGTTAGGATAT
>ML784428.1:599561-614374 GCA_009831015.1 Picea engelmannii
CAGGATTCTGTTGCTCGACTGTGTCCCCCCCTTGCTCTATTTCTTCCGTTATGACCACAGTCGAGGGTGTTATTCTTGGTTGTATATTATTTTCATTCTCCCTCTCTTGGTGAATGTTACTTTCTTCAGGATAAATTATGCACCCTGACCTCGACCGAAGTTTTTTGCACCCTATAGAGTTGATTTCCCTATCCAAATTCTCAATAATTTGCACGAGTTGGGCTGGTATATTATTAGGATTTGGGTGGGGTTGAGCTGGTAATTGAGGGTGCACTTGCGGTTGAGGGTTCTGGGATAATTGTAGTGGAGCTTGCAAAGTGGGCTGAGCTTGAGGATCCATCCCCAGGGGTTAATTGGTCATTCCCGTGGGGTGCTACCAATTTTGATTCCAATTGGGGGCTTGGGCAGCTGTGTTAGTCCTCTGTGAAGAATAGGGGTTGTTGTTTGAATTTTTCCAAGATGAGGTAGGGTATTGTGAGTTAAGCCAGGTAGGATTTTGTTGACGGGTGAAATTGACCGCTCGTCAACTGGAGGATTGAATCCGGTCTGGGGTTGTCTAATTAACCCAAGCCATTTGGATTAATCCATTTCGACGGGTTTAGCGGCTCCGTTGTCCGATCTAAGTCCTAAAGAAAGCGAAAAAACAAAACTAAAGAAAATGCAATAACTTTATGAATAACAATCGATGAAAACTATATATAGATCTAATATATATTTACAGTTTAACTAACTAATATTTATAAAATAACTCTACTTATCATATGTACAATATATACAAATGATTCTATTTCTAATATATATATAATGTGTACACCCTGGATGGGGTGACACGTAGCTCCACAGCGACAGTTGGAATCACACTCAGCCTAGGCATAAATGCCGATGGCCGCCACCCACAAGTCTGCATTAACGATGGGGGATGACCATAGCTGCAGCCATAGGACGGAGGGACTCCTCCCTCGCACGATCATTTACGCCCACAATGCACTCGGGATGGATGGGGTTAAGTGCGGGCACCTGGTTATTTCATTTCTTACACGCTCGGACAGAGCGGGACCGCACCTGCCTCGAATCTGCTTTTCGCTTGGACGCTCTGGTGCAGTCCAACATTCCTCACGCCCTGGCTCTCTGCATTTTCGTTGTATTTTTCTCTGTGTGTAACGAGACAAAGTTGGCTTGCTCGTGCTTTGCACCTGCAACTGCTCTCGTCCTGGCTCATCTTCCTTTCCCTGCAACCGCTCTGTTCTTTCACCATGGCTCGAAAGAGAGGCAGACCTCGCCATGGCGTGGCCTGGGATGCACATAAGGCGCAATGGCGACGGAAAGATCAATTGGAACGCGCCTTGGCTCTGGCGACCTCCATTCTTCGGAAGAAAGCTAGGGCAGAGAAATTGGTGCTGCTCGCCACCATTGCTGAGATGGGAGCTGGATGTAGCTGAGATGTCAAGGCTAATACACCAGGAGACCGGCAGGAAGTTGGTACTGAGGAGGAGTTTCCCCCCTGTATAGTGGTGGAAGACCCGTTCATGGAGGACTTGTCGATTGCAAAGAAGACCCGCGCCACTGAGGCGACTCATCGGGAGGAACACAGACCCATTCCGGCACAGGAAGACGATACCCCCGGTTGAATTGTGGAAGAAATCCCCTGGCTCGGCGGCGACAATCCCAACAGCTATGACATGCAGGTGAATGAAGCAGAAACGAAGGGTGCAGAGGTTGATGTGGAGCAGAGGGTGTTCAACACTAGTTTTGGAGTGGCGGTGGACTCGAGGAATGTTCCCCTCAACGACGTGGGTGGCAGCATACATGGCTCTCTCCTCCGGGAAGAGCACTTGGCTCTAGTGTTCGACCTTCGTGGCCACATGTCTGACCTGGAGCATTGGACCCTCATCATGGGCCAGCGCATGGACATGCTCCTCGATGCATTTTCCAATGCTCCAGCTAAGCGGAAGTTCCCCCTCTTCTCGCAAGAATTTGCCATCCCGGCTGGGTCCACGTGGCAGACTGGCGAGGACGAAAAGTCACCAGGCACCTAGGTTTTTATGCTCTCTTGGTTCCTAGTTCTATTAGGTTACTGTTTTATGTGCACTTGGACTACAAACATCTGTCCTGGTTTCCTCCGGGCAGGACAGATGCTACTTTATTTCATGTTTTATCATGCTACTGTTATTTTCCATCCACCTATGCTGGTTTTCGGTAATCGACAACATTTTTGGTGACATCAGACCTACACTTCTGTATATTTTGTAAAAGCTTTTTGTTTATCTAATATAGCAGGTTCCACTTTTTTATTTAATATATATATATATATATATATATATATATATATATATATATATATATATATATATATATATATATATATATATATATATATATATATATATATATATATATATAATGTGTACAAAATACGAATTTTAATCTAAATCTGCGAAAATCTAATGTAAATTGATTTTTTAAACAACAGTAAAGCTATTATTTAATATTTTTTGATTTGTTTTCTTATAATGTTTATACTCGAGAAATGGAATATCAAAAACTGTCTAATTAAAAACAGAAATAACAGATAGTAGAAGATGTTTTAACTACAAGAAACTTATGTATTCATTAAACCAATGAAATCAAACTAACAAACTGACCTGTTACCGCATCCAATATCTTGTTCTTTATGTAGCGTCCAATCACCTTATCTGACGAGGTAAACCTACAACAGATCCTGAAATTGCTTCCAATAATGTGAAGAGAAAATGATGGAGTTTTGAATTATAAGACACATAACATATGCAGTCACAATAATCTCATAATTTTACAAGCAACCACATTAAGATAAACTTTCATGTGAGAACTTGCGTATAAACGTTTGATCGAAATCAGAGATAAACCTCTTAATTCAAATTGAACGAATGATTACTGTGTGTTAAATCTGGAACATGAAACATGGATAACATTTAAACTTCTATTCTATCAACTTGTAGTAAACCATGACAGCAAAATCAATCATAATATATTTACAAATTGAAATAAACATGACTTGAATAAAAACACAATACGAAGAAGCTAAAGCTGTGACAAATATTATATTCCATTCAAGTCTGTAAATGAGAAATCCATAGTTTTTCCCCAGGCAGAGATCATGCCTTGTTTACAAAATAACATGCTTATATAGGTTCCAGAAAACAAAACTGTTTCCTGTTGATAATATCAAATCTGTTCCAAAAATATGGGGGATGCAACCACCCTGATTTTACTGCATATCAAAAACTACCAACAACCTAATCTATTTACTAAAAACACAAAGTTGATATGGCTGGGAGATCTTAACAGTGCCACATATCTTCTTGGAAATCACGGGATCCTCAATAATCCTGAAAACAAATAAAAATGAGAAGGTTTCAGATATGTTTTCAATTGTCAAATCAAACCATTCGAAATTTTCTAACTGGCTATAGAATCTGTAGCTAGTTAAAATAGCACATGGAATCTTAAAAAACAAAAGAAACTAATTCCAATAATAAAAACAGTTTATCTAATCAAACCAAATATCCTACTCTAAAAAAAACAAATGATTATGCTAACTAATTCATACCTCAAATCACAAACCGAATTAAGTCAAGAAAATTTGGAATTTATGATAGTCGTGGCTGCCTCTACATTTTTAAAAATGACAGATCCTGTAGTTTTTAGGCGTTTCTCCTTTGCTTGGGTTATGGATTGGAGTCCATTGTTCTCGTTTGTCAACAAATCCAATTGGTCTTTTAAATATTTAAGTCGTGACTATAGCAGAGGCACATCAGTATAATACCTGTCTATCCAAGATCGACACTCATCACACTGTGGCTGGAGGGGTGACAGAGGTGCTGTGGGATGCTAAGGCACATGCCAAACGTTTCAACACTTGCAAACATACCAAAACACTCACTTTAGCCACAAAGAAAATCTGATATTTGACCTCTAAAGGACGAGCTATATCTTTGGAACGATCCAATTTCTAGGGAAACTGCCCACGTTGAAGGTAAAAGGGCTCATTTCAGTTCTGGATTTTCAAGGGTTTGATCTAATTCAAAACCGTTTGCTCAGAATAGCTCACACAAAAACGTGTCTCTGGAAGGCAATTACGGGGTTAGCTTAGGAACTCTTCAGTTACTTCCAACTGCATGTCACCTATCTTTGCCCTGTAGCCATCGAAGGTCAAGGCAAACTCTTGGGCAACTCGAAGATTGAAACCCTTAATTTTTTCAATGAACAAACGCCAATCGTTCCTTTCTAAATCGTCCTGGGCGTTATCATACGATAGCAAGGTTTGGATGCCATTCGGCTTGATCCTTACCACATGAGCCATGTTGAACAGACTGGTAATTAACAGAGAATACACAGGTAGGGTTTGGAAGAAAGCCACAAAGCCATAACTCCGAGCCTTACCAATACTATGCTATGACAGTTCAAGCGTTAGGGAGAGGTGTTAATCACCATGCGTGGGAACAAAATCGTGAAGCCCAAGACTATACAGAAGAGTAATGGCATGTTGTAATTCATATGCCACCTTGGCATTGGGCACGTATTAGGATCAAAGCACTTTGAAAACCATAGTACACACATTCATAGATTAATCACAAAGGTAGGTGCATCGAATAACAATTGAATAATTCAAAGTTTCATGGATCAAAACTCCATCAATATCAACCAAATATTAATGAATAGAGGTCTTTCACTTATGCAACCAAGGCATGTTTAGAACCAAGGGGTTATAAACAAGGAGAACAATCATGTTCATAGCAAAAATATGACAATTCTGTAATAAACCACATGAGCAGTCTTCCTTTAATCACAAATCAAAACAAAATGTCAATTCCAGCCGCGAGTTTTCATGCTTACAGTCATGAAAACAAAAATTGAAAAGAAGATAGGGAGAAGTGACGATTTGCAACTGTCATCTCGGAAACTGTTCATGAAGGGTAATGAAATTTCATGACCCTGTGTAGGCAGCTATGTAGATTATTTAATAAAAATGACAATTGTATTATTGTTGCCAACAGATTTGCAGTTGGTTGATTTGGCCAAGTGGGATTTGTAGCTGGTTGGTTTGTCCAAGTGGGATTTTGCAGCTGGATATTGCTGGGACTGCCAGGTGGGGTTAGCAAATGAGTGGCCCTGCCACGTGTTTCCAGAATTTTGTTGTTGATTACACTGCCTAGAAAATAAAGAAGAGGGATCTTGTAGTGTACCTGGGGGACAAGCCTACCATTGGCGACGCCAAGCCGTCAGATATAATGGTTATATTTCCTGTTATGATTCTATAAAGACAACTTTTAGTCCTGGGAGCGATGGACATTGCTCTGTTGCATGATCTTTGGCACAAATGGCACAAACCCGAACCACATCCAAAGGGCATTCCCTTAGACCATGTTTCTTTTTGCATCAGTGGAAAAATAGGGCTAAGGTCTGTTTTTCTTCTGCTTGTTTCTGTTTAGCTTGCAAGACATCCAATTGTGTAGTCAGAGTGCTCAAAATGTCAGTTTTAAAATTTTCTAAAAGATTACCGACTTATGCTCGGGTAACACCCCCGCTGGTAATGTTTCTATTTCTGGTGAGGGGAGCCCGCATCCCTGATCTGGTCCGTGTACTCCCACGTGAGCATCCGATGCAAAATTGGACAATGTTATCATAAGTTTCTTGATAAATATCACCCTTCCCCATTAAATTCAATGTTTCTACCCATTCATCCTTCATTCCTTTTATCAAAGTGGCTTTACGTACCTCACTTGGTAATGTACCATAAGGAGATATTTGCAAATTATATTGAAACCTTTCAACATATTCTTCTAATGTCTCATTTTCCTTTACAGTCATTTGAAAGATTTCATCTTTTAGATCCCCGGTTCTACAATAATCCTTATATTTCGTCAAGAAGGCTTGTTTCATTTCATCCCATGAATTTATAGTTACTCCTCCTAATCCCATAAACCAACACAAAGTTGCTCATTTAAAAGTAGAAGGGAACAACTTTAGTTTTTGGGGTTCAAAGGTGTAGTCATACCCTCTACACAGGACATCAAATTCGAATAGGAATGCATCAGGGTCCTCTGAAATTAATCCATGGAAGGTTGGCAGATTCTGTAATGGGATCACTTTCATGGGGGAATTAGCAACTGGATCAACTATCGGATATTCCAAAGTGGAAGTTTGGGCTCGTGGTTGATTTGGATGTGCCATTTGGTAAAAAATATGCCAAAAATCCTTAGGAATCTCTTGGTCTGGGTATTCTATTTGAGGCGGTTGATTATCTGGTCCCTTAGGAATTTTAATCGTGCTGCCTATATCTTGGATTTTAGGTGTTCCTTCTCCTATCAGAATCACAGAAGATCCAAGTTCAGGTGGGTTTGCCTCAACAACTCCACTAGTTTCCCCTTCTCCTTCTTCCAAATTACGAGAATTTCCCTCATCTAAAGGGATGAGAGGTGGAATATCTGTGTTTTGAAAAAATTTCTCAGTCCCTTCAGTTTTTCTATGAACCTCAGCATGAGCTGCAGTTGGTGAATTTGTTGCTTGAGGGATTCGGGTGGATCCTTTTTGAGGTCCAAATCGAGGCTTGAGATTTAGCTTTTCGGGTGATTTTGTCTATGTAATTGCTTCTTCCAGGGGGCACTGGGCCCTGGGATTTTGTAGTTTTTGGTGGGGGTTTTGGTTTTTCAGGTTCTTTCTTCCTAGCCATACACACTTCACACAAAATTCTAAGTACCTATGTGACCTCTATGCATTAGCTGAAGGTAGGCATTGACATAAGTGTTTTACTTATTTCCTACGTAGGTTCTTACCTTCCATTTTCAATACCTCATCCTCCAAAGATGCAACCTATGCTATATTTGACATTCTCCCCAGTAACGGCGCCAAAATGTTGGGATCTAAAGATGTCCTAAAACAACCTTAGTTTAACATTAATTTATCAACCCGAGGATTCATCTTTTCTTTCAAGAATATCAACAAAGTCTATGCAGATAGATGTAGAGGTTAAAATTGTGTGGCTAAAGGAAATATGAGTTTATCAATAATCAAGTTCCTCACACATTCATTAAAACTTTGAAGCTAAAATCTATACTCAACATAATTGAAATCTGAGCTATGAATTAAAGGCATTTAACGATATTGTTGAATTGATCTAACTAATAAATAGTAATTGAATTTATGGAAGATCTTAATAAACTGATCTATCGATGACTATTTAACCTGCTGGAAAGAAACAACTACGTACTGTAAATTGAGAAGGAACAACAAATGTACTTTTAACGAAAGGAACAACAACTGCTAAATTAAGAGAAAGGAACAACAAATGCTAACTTAATAAAAGGAACAACGTATGCTAAAATGAGAGGAACTGTCGATCAACAAACTACAACAATGCGAAATGGAACAACAATCGGTAACGTTTAAATGAAACATCTATCTTTTGTAATCAAACAACACAACTAATCTATAAAACATCAACACACTCAAGCATTCATCTTAACTGTTGCAAAAGAGATTTAAATTACAGAACTGAAATCAAATCGATACAATTACAGATTGAGACAATAACTCCTTCAGACTGGGCCCTCGGTCCTGAGAAGCACTGCTGCTAGAAACTCAGTATGAAAGAATGATGAAAACGCCAAAAGCTTCTATTAATTCCATAATTGGTACAACATTTACAAAAGATTGTTTGTACAGAGAAATTATGAATTGTGAATGCTTGGATAAATTTCATAGCTTGTTTTCTATTATTCATTACCCTCTATATATTACAATGATATGGGTAAATTAAGCTATCCTAAGGATCGAGAGATCCTCAGGATCGATTTTACTATTTATAAAGTTTACAAAATTGAGAATCAATCATCCTCAAAACTGCTTTGCGCATAATGTCTTCGACCTCCAATAGCCTACGCATCTTCAAAATCTCCTTAGCTATCTTGGGTTTAACAATATTTATCCATTCCTGTAATGAAATCAAACAATTCCAACCGAATATTATAATTTATCTAATATCACTCAATAATATTTCTAGAAGACATTTTAATCATTTTCTATCTTAATTATTCCTAATTAACAGAAAATTCAAGCAAGATTATATCATAAACCATGGGAATAAGGAGGATATTTGTACCTTTTCCTCAACTCAACAACTACCTCTGCTGAAAAAATTCATTCCTGTATGCATAATTGATTAGAAAATAGTTTCTTTAACGACCATACATGACAACTCTTTTAAATTATGAAATAAAATTTTGGCTCAACAACATATCAGATTCATGCAATCCAATCCATACAAATTGTTAAATAGTTGTCAATGAGAAGGGGGTGAACAAAGGTCCTGGGATATGTGAGGGGTTGTATTGAGCGAAAAATGTTAAAATGAGGGGGAAAAGATCACGGTTACTGCTCATAGACAACAAACAATCAACTGTACTCCATTGATCTTAAACTGTCATAACACAAAGTTTACCTTGACTGTAATTAAATTTTAGGAATAGGGAGTGGATAATGAATATGGGAAGGTGAGGGGATTGTAATTAGAGAAAAGTGAAATAATGGTAGGGGAAAAGAGTGGACACTGTTCAAAATATTAATTAAGTAATCCATAAAACAATTATGCATTTAAAACCACTACCACAACACCAATTAACAACTATTGTGGTTAATTTAACCATTACTGTGTGTTAAACTTGCTCACTGTCCACATTTAGATTTTTAACACTTTTAATAAACACAGTGTCATCATATTCAAAATCAATATGACCTTCAACATTATGTATAAAGAATTTTGTTCCTCTCACTTCTTCTATTTAAGATTTAAAACAAATTCCAATGAACACACAACCATTTATTTCAACTATGTTCAGCATCAAAACCATCAACCACTATCAATAAATTACTCCCTCAAATCAAACACAAACACAAGTTATTTTAAAATTGTGCCCGATTTCATGCCTCTAATCAATTTAACAATTAAATTGCAATGAAACCATACTGTTATAGAACCCGTGCCCATCTATGATGGTGCAATCAAACGATACGATGCACGATATCCATAAACATACACAACAAAAATCCAAATAAAAACTATCAATCCTTTAAATTGCAATGATCCCAATCGGGCAATTTAAACACATAGTAACAACAACCATCGTTTCAACTTATACCATACTGTAGGAAACACACAGACCAATGCATAACACAAGACGCATCATTGTGACTTAATCAAACCATAAAATAATATTGAGTTATCAATCCAAAACAAGGAGGTAGCGACTGTATGCCCAATTCCATTTCTTAAATAAACCAATTAAACCATGCCGAGCTATCGATTCAACTGTCATAATAAATAATGCAAGGACTATATACCAATAATAAAAACCACTGTCAATGTTATTAACAAAGACGAGCCAATAATCAACCATTGTTGATGCTACTCCACCAACTCATAACAATCAACAATATACCCAACAGGATATAACTGGCTCAATTTATCACAATCGAGGTCAGAATAATCAAGGGTTCGCTCGATGGAACCAACAAAGGGAGACAGGAGTCAACCATACCAACAACATGTGAGAACCCTTCGAGACAACATGGTGGACACACAGGCTACATAACCACTAGCTTGAAATATAGAGTGATAGTTCACACCAAGTAGGAGAGATTATGAACAGAGGATCACAGGTTCCTTACTAGCTAGTAAATAACACCGAGAACACGCAGGGCATAACCCTCGTGGTTTCCCCCCCAAAAAAATGACTAATGCAGATATCAATGCAAAGCTCAAATAATATCAACCAATGCTAAAGCGAACCTCTTGGCATAATAGCCACCATAACTAACTGTGCAGAGACCAATAACCTAAAACAATCCACGACTAGGTGGAAACGATATGCAATGACCCAAGGTGGTTCAAAATCAAACATAACAACCCCATAACACTAAATACGATCGAGTATGGTTACGAAACTGTGAGGAGACGACCAACAAGTCCATATGGAATGAAACCCTCCAAAAAAATCCATAAAGACAACAGAGAGCCTTCATGGCTTCCAACACACAAAGTAATCATTGAAATCATGACTTCAACCATCAAATTTCCCATTTGCAATGAATAACACACAAACAACTATTCGATAGAAACACCATGAGTTTACATAGTTTCCAGCCTTAAGAAAAGAACATACCAATACGTCATCGAGCCAATATCTATTTCATAAACAGAGCGAGTTCCTGGATGGAGAAAAAAACACACTTGTAACCAAATAGCCTTAACAATGCGAGTTTGGTCGAGGAGTTCCTTGCCCCCCTGAATATCGGAGATTAACCACAATGGAACACAATTTAACAATAGCCAAGCTAGGGTGATGGCCAGTGGGAGAGGTATGGAGTGACATGCAATAAATGCACGTCGCTTCCCTCCTCTACTCATTCAATTACTTAGTACATGCCAACTAGCCATCAATTAATCCATGCATCAAAACTAACATCCATTGTTTTCCAAATGCGCCACCCGATATCACGTTAACCATTTCCAAACATACCATATTGTATATCAAATGCAGCTTCATATAACTCAATAACATCGTATATCCACTAACACCCACTAACATTGCTAGTTAGAACTAACATCAACCCTTTTAAATTCCAAATGCATATAGTGTAGCATAGTATAGCATAGTTTAGTTTCTTTTCCTTAGATTTGTTCATAGGTCTCTTTTCTATTGCTCTTATTTCTTGTTATAACTAACATGTGTCTTGTGCAGGTACAACATGTGATGATTCGTGGCTTAAATAACAATTCCATAACCATGAATATAAGCCATTCATTCATAAAATTTAGAGCTTAGAGTAACAAAACCCACACATAGAATGCATTATCCATCTGCCATTATGTCGCAAATAAAACCAAGATTTCATCATCAATCATGTAGAACCTTGTAAGTTATAAGCAGTGTCGAACAACAACATAAAAATCAAATAAGAACCAGATCTGATTCTCCAATCTAGAAGGGGGTCCCACCTACTAGTATTATATATATGATTAGCTTATAAATAATAGGCTTTAGAAAAACTTTGCGGGTGAAATCCTCGTTGCATTTTTTATCGTCAACAAATTGGCGACTCCATAGAGAAATTTGTTTTCAACAGATTTAGAACTCAGAACACATGGTTTCACAAATGTAACATCCCCAGCCATCCATGTCGGGCCACACTACACCGAAGAACTCTTACTGTTCTCTCTACGGAACATACTGTAACATACCCAACATCCAACTGAGCTATGCCACATAAATTTTTCAAGCTGCATGCAATTAAAATATACACACATAGAACTCTTGTGGAAGAATTATATATAAAAAACGTAGACATACAAATACATCTGTAAATACATGGATTCACACTGAAATAACAATAAACATATTCATGCAACATATACAGGAAATACCCATAAAAATAAACACAGTTATAACCGCACATATGATAACCCATAAAAATAAGCACGTAAATAACAATGCAACATGTAATTTTATCACACAATTGGCATTTATCTTGGTAAGAATTTCACCAACTACGTGCAAACCTTCCACGAACCTTCCATCCTTAGACCACACTATTCATCACTCTCAACAATGAGTCACCCCTGAGCTGGGACTAAACTCCACCCGGGTAAAGGGATTCCTAACCAGGCTAAAGGCTCATAGACAACAGGAAAGACGTTGTCTCAGGTGCCAACTCAAACTAACAACCTACATTCCCTCATTCCCCACATGCATGTCCCACCCAAGAAGTGTACCCCTTCTCTTCTCAACATTCCTTCGGCTGCCCCACTTCCTTTTCAGGCTTCAACAGCAGGCCGAACAGGAAGTCTGAAAGCACTGTAGCTGCAGTTTAACACCTTCAGGAAATCAATCCCCAACAATTCTCTCACCTAGAGAATTTCTCACGGGTCTGAAAACCCGCCTCTTCAATATCCCACGGGCCTAACAACCCGCTTCTTCAGTCTAGATCCCAAGCTAACCAGATACACCAACACGAAAATGGCTAAGGATACGGGTTCAGGTACAGTCATGAAGATACAAAGGATAGCTCAATGGGTGTGTATATGCTCATGGATGATTTATTGGATGACTGAATGATGGAATGAATGATGGGAAGAATGATGGAAAAGATGGGAAAATGAACTAAGTCCCAACAATATGTATGCATGTCCCCAACTTGACACTTGTCATGTTGGGAGCTACTTTGGCCTACTTGTCCCCAACTTTAGAACTAAGGATAAAATAATTATCCATAATTTATACTTTAAGAAATATTAATATAATATTCCTTTTTGGCTTAAGATCCCTATATTAGCCCCTTTTCCTTAACTTTTAGGCCCCTCCCTTTCCCTAACTAGTGGAGTTTAGTCCCCCATCTCTTTTATAGTGGACAATTTGCGTGCAACGATGTATTTTATATTAATTATGAGACATATAAAAAAATAGGTGCACTGGCCTTTAACATCTAGGCTCTCTGGCCTAATCAAAACATAAGCATCCTAGCTTATGATAACTGGATCACCAGCCTATAAAACACAACATATACACAAAGGCTCGCTGGCCTCAATATCGTGCACACTTAAGATGATGCGCACGGTATCTTGGAATGTTCACACTTTGTCATTTTACTGCGCAGTACATGCGTACACTATGCCATGAAATGTGCAGACAAAAATGATATCAAATAGCTCACCAACTTAAGTACATTTACATTTACATTTACAATTGGGTTCAGCCTTAGGGATATTACATTAGACCAAGAACAACAAATCAAAAATATATCACCAGGAAGATTATGCAACAGGGGGAAGTGAGCAGATTAAATGGAAAAATGACTGAGAATTTGAGAATAACTCATGAAAAATGTTAAGTATGAGGGGGTTTATCCCTGAATGCATAATACTTCAACCAAAACTCGCTCTTTACTTCAAGGAGACAATTTTATGGACTTTCTCTTTTAAATTCTCAAATGGATGAAGAATTGGAAAGCAGAAGAGGGAGATAACCAATTTCTTTATAAGACAACAGTGAAAGCAGATAACAAATTCAAATGATTTCAGGGGGGACATCGTAACAACTATGTAAGCTTGATTGTTATTGACTAACAATATCTTGCAGGAGTGTCACTGTGGTAGAACTGATCCAACATTATATTCTTGACCAAAATCAACTAAGAGATGAAAAAGAAATAAAAATCATGAAAGAATTAAAATTGCAAAATTTAAAACAACAGAAATAAAATGACAGAAATGTAAAAGCAACAGGAAATTGTTAAAAATAGAAAGCATAAATCAAACTACTTTAAAACAGAAATGAAAAATAGTGGAAAAATGAATGCAAAGCTAAACTACTAATATACAAAAAATCCAAACACCGTTAGAACTTTTCAAGTTGGTTCCACGTAATGTTTCAAGTGAGAACCATTAGTGTTGTAGGAAAATAATCGCTCCTGTAAATCCTTTAGAATGTAAGAGTTAGTACCTAGGACAAAAGAGATCTTGAAATGAACCAACCATAGTTTTTGAAACTTTGAGACAATTGATAGTCCTTTAGAGTATATGATTAGATCATCAAGGTAAACATGAATAATCTTATTGATCAAATCATTGAAAGTTATTTTCATAGATCCTTTAAAGGTGGTACTTGTAACAGATAAGCCATAAGGCGTACGTTCGTAAGTCAAGTTACCCCAATGAGTAATAAGGGTGGTTTTGTATGCATCTGCCATTTTTACCTTGATTTGATTGTAACCAAAAAAACTGTCAAGTAAGGGCATCATCCATGACCTTACAACTTGTTGCATAATCACTTCCATATTAGGGGGAGGGAAGGGATCTTTCATAATAGCCTGATTGGATGTGCAAAAATTAATGCAGAATCTAATGTGATCGGTGACCTTTAGAACATGAACCAATTTGGAAACCCATTCAGGGTACTTGGTCGAAAAGGTGATTCCAGCCTTCAAGAAATTTTCCAACTTCCTTCGAGTAGTTTCTTCCAATGCAGGGTTGACAGGTCTTTATTTTTTCCTACCTGGTTCTATGTCTTCCTTGATGGGGATGTCATGCGGTATAATACCAGGATCAAAACCATGAAGATCCTCATACGACCAAGAAAAAACATCTTGAAATTCACCAAGTAGCTTGGCAAACTTCATTTCCCTTCCATCAGAACATTGGGCACATATTTTAACATTCTTTGGAGATTCAGGTGTCCCAATGTTCAAGGATATGGCTTCACCCACCTTCCTTTTCGACTTCACTTCTTTCTGTTTCTCTTTATTGCCTACATCACTCAATGAAAATGAACTCTCTATAGGAGTCAAGCCTTTAGGAATCTTGTTATATTCTATGGATATGATTTCCTTGGGCTTATAGGGTTCATTTTGAATGAAAGAACATATACTCTCATCGCTAGGGAAAACTTGCCAAGATTCTATATTGTCAGGGATATGTGGATGATATAGAGATTGGAAAGTACAATCAGGATTATGTGGAAAAAGTTTCCGATTATGAGAGGTTGCAAAAATAGCTAACCGATCAACCATTGAATTCAATTCCCTCTTAACATGAGTGATGTTGAAAGATAATAGGTTCGAGATAAGTGCCCAAATAGTTTGGGTGTATCATTTCATCAACTTGTTTCTGTTGATTAAGGTTGGTTGTCATTGATGTCAACCCTTGAAGAAAGACCCGTAGCACAAAGTTTTGGGTAATGGACCCAATAGTGTTTGATGTAAATATGACTCATTATTGTTTT
>ML784428.1:621418-632655 GCA_009831015.1 Picea engelmannii
AGAGATTTTAAAAGGTAAATAATAAAGTGAAGTGATGAGTGTATTATAATTCAAAGTGAATACAAAATAAATTATTTCAATAATAATTTTAATGGAGAAATTAGAAGTGGACCCAACCCTAAAATAATGGTAGGGGAAAAGAGAAGATAATGTTCGAAAAATCAATTAAGTAATCCATAAAACAATTCTGCATTTAAAACCACTATCACAACACCAATTAACAACTACCGTGGTTAATTTAACTATTACTGTGTGTTAAACTTGCTCACTGTCCACATTTAGATTTTTAACACTTTTAATTAACACAATGTCATCATATTCAAAATCAATACGACCTTCAACATTCTATATAAAGAATTATGTTCCTCTCACTTCTTCTATTTAATATTTAAAAGAAATTCCAATGAACACACAGTCATTTGTTTCAACTATGCTCAGCATCAAAACCATCAACTACTGTCCATAAATTACTCCCTCAAATCAAACACAGACACAAGTTATTTTGAAATCGTGCCCGATTCCATTCCTCTAATCAATTTAACAATTAAGTTGCAATGAAACCATATTGTTATAGAACCCGTGCCCATGTATGATGGTGCAATCAAACGATACGATGGACGATATCCTTGAACATACACATCAGACAACCAAGTTACAACTATCAATCCTTTAAATTGCAATGATTCCGATAGGGCAATTTAAACACACAGTAACAACAACCATCATTTCAACTTATACCATGCTGTAGGAAACACCCAGACCAATGCATAAAGCAAGAAGCATCGATGTGACTTAATCAAACCATAAAATAATGTTGAGTTATCAATCCAACAAAAGGAGGCAACGACTGTATGCCCAATTCCATTTCTTAAATCAACCAATTAAACCATGTTGAGCTATCGATTCAACTGTCATAATAAATAATGCAACGACTATATACCAATAATAAAAACCATTTTCAATGCTATTAACATAGATGAGCCAATAATCAACCACTGTCGATGCTACTCCACCAACTCATAACAGTCAACAATATACTTGACAGGATATAACTGGCTCAATTTATCACGATCAAGCTCAGAATAATCAAGGGTTCGCTCGGTGGAACCAACAAAGGGAGACTGGAGTTGACCATACCAACAACAGGTGAGAAACCTTCAAGACAACATGGTGGACACACAGGCTACATAACCACTAGCTTGCAAGACAGAGTGAAAATTCACACCAGGTAGGAGAGATTATGAACATAGGAGAAAAGGTTCCTTACTGGCCAGTAAATAACACCGAGAACATGTAGGGCATAACCATCATGGTTTTCCCAAAAAAAAAATGAATAATGTTGATATCAATGTAGAGCTCAGGTAATAGTAACCAACCCTAAAGCAAACCTCTTGGCATAATAGCCACCATAACTAACTGTGTAGAGACCAATAAAATAAAACGATTCACGACCAGGTGGAAACGATATCCAGTGACCTAAGGTGGTTCAAAATCAAACATAACAACCCCATAACACTAAATACGACCGAGTATGGTTACGAAACTGTGAGGAGACTACCAACAAGTCTATATGGAATGAAACCATCCAACAAAAAACCATAAAGACAACAGAGAGCCTTCATGTCTTCCACCACATAGAATAATCAATGAAATCGTGACTTCAACCGTCAATTTTCCCATTTGCAATGAATAACACACAAACAACTATTCCAGAGAAACACCATGAGTTTACACAGTTTCCAACCTTAAGAAAAGCACACACCAATACATCATCGAGCCAATATCTATTTCATAAACATAGTGAGTTCATGGATGGAGAAAAAAACATACATGTAACCAAATAGCCTTAAAAATGTGAGCTTGGTCGAGCAGTTCCTTCCTCGCCTAAATATCAGAGATTAACCACAGCGAAACACAATTGAACAATAGCCAAGCTAAGGTGACGGCCAGTGGGAGAGGTATCAAGTGATCTGTAGTAAATGCATGTCGCTTCCCTCCTCTACTCATTCAATTGCTTAGTACACGTCAGCCAACCATCAATTAATCCATTCAATTAATCCATGCATCGAAACTAACATCCATTTTTTTACAAATGTGCACCCGATATCACGTTAACCATTTTCAAACATACCATAATGTATATCAATTGCGCCTTCATATGACTCAATAACATCGTATAGCCACTAACATCCACTAACATTGCTAGTTAGGACTAACATCAACCCTTTTAAATTCCAAATGCATATAGTGTAGCATAGTATAGCATAGTTTAGTTTCTTTTCCTTAGATTTTTTCTTAGGTCTCTTTTCTATTGCTCGTATTTATGGTTATAACTAACACGTGTCTTGTGCAGGTACAACATGTGACAATTCATGGCTTAAATAACAATGCCATAACCGTGAATATAAGCCGTTCATTCATAAAATTTAGAGCTTAGAGTAACAAAACCCACACATAGAATGCATTATCCATCTGCCATTATGTCGCAAATAAAACCAAGATTTCATCATCAATCATGTATAACCCTGTAAGCAGTGTCGAACAACAACATAAACATCAAATAAGAACCAGATCGGATCCGCCAATATACAAGGGGGTCCCACCTACTAGTATTATATATATCATTAGCTTATAAATAATAGGCTTTAGCAAAACCTTGCTGGCGAAATCCTTGTTGTGATTTTTATTGTTAACAAGATTGTGTACCCACAAGGATTGTAGATATCTTGATGGTACTTTACAAAAATACTTGGCTTATCCATTGCACCGCACTGTTCTCGAACCTCCAACTTGGATATTAGACAATTGAAGAAATCTACCAGAAAGACACCATCATTTCTCCAATACAATCTCACAGTTCATGAACCTTCCCGGATATAACATTTCCCCTGCATGAGCACTATAAATTATATAAAATAAAATAAAATTTCCCCTGCCAGTGTTCTGACATAGCAATAAGCATCTTGAAGTAAATCTATTCAATACATCACATGCACCGACGACTGTACTGAAACATTAAAACACTAATGGAATTAAATTTCCAAAGCTCTATTTTCCACGTCACCACGAAAACTTTGTTTTGGTGAACTCATCCCAGACAAAAGATAAAGTCTTTGTCTAAACATTTTACGTTTTGGCTCTTTTCCGGTGATATTTGTTTGAAATCCAACGAGAAATTGTTGGATATGCGGATTTGAGTGGTTAATTCTGTATAATCCGAGTACTCAGGGGTTTTTAGCATGATGAATCCATTTATGCATTCAAAAATGCAATTTAAACAATAGAAAATGACGATTTCGTCCAGATTTATGTCATTGGATTCCGATGAAAAGGGACAAAACACAGAACCATTAGACAACACCAAAGGTAAATCCATTTTCAATACACAACTGACAAAAGAGATCTGTGTATTAAGGTAAATTCATTTTCAATACACAAATGACAAAAGAGATCCACATATTAAATAATTGCAGGACGGAGAACCCAATAACATGACTTCTTTCCATTGCTGAGGACAGTAACATGACATCTGGCCACTACTGAGGACAATAACATGACATTAAGGACAAATGGAAATATTTAAGAATTTAAAAAAAAAAAAATATTTTTTTTTCACTGACAATTTCACTTTCACATCTAAGCAGGGATAAATTGTCACTTCATCGTATTCAACCAATCATAAAATAGAATTTTTGAGTATTAAATATTAAAAAAATAAATTTTGTTTTTCAAAATATTGAATTTAATACATAGATATTATGAAACCTTTAAAAACATTATAGAATTTTTTTATTACAATTACAAAGTCAAAATAATTTGACTGAAAATCCATCGCTATATTCCCTGCTTTGATAGGGACTAATAAGAGTTTTCTTTGTTTCTCTTGTGGCTCTTCTTACTGTCTCTTAACTTTCCATTCCTTTATCATATGATATTAGCGCATTAAAGTATTGGGGCATGTCAAAGCCTTCCTCTCATGCCAAATTGTGGCAAAGAAAAACTAAGTGAAGCATTTATTTATTTGTGGAGCTTTCCTTACTAGTACCGTCATTTTGGCCACGTTTTGGATTTTTTTGTCCTTATATATTTTTTATGAGAGTAGTCGTCGTGTCTAATTTATGTGGCCATTTTTTTATCGGGTGAAGCTCAAACTTGATCTTGAAACTTTTATTGGATCTAATGATTTTCTATGTAGATATAGATAAGTAGAGTATCAGTGCAAGTATTTGGATTTTGTGGTATTTGTGCATCTTCATATTTATGGTGTTAATTTTCTAACTTTCACGGAATTTCCCTCCAACCAGATCAATTTTCCCTTGCTAAGTCATAAGTTATTGGCATATTTGGCTTACAGGATATTGGATATACTCTTGGGTTATAATGGCATCTAGTTGGTTTGATTTTGGGCATAGCCCAGGCCACTCTAACGAGTTACCAATTCCCATGGTTAAAAAACACCGATCTTTCAATTCAATGATCTTCATCAAGTAAGTCACCATGGAATCCATGGCATCTATGCCATTCATGTGGATGCAAAAGAGATTATTTTTCAAGTGCATGTTGCAAAAAATATCTGCATCCTGATACAACGATATCAAGGCATCATACATTTTCTTAGATGTATTTGTCTCTGCTATGCAAGGGACCAACTAGTCTTTCATTGGATAAAGAATTATTTTCTCTTCCTTGGCCTATTTTTTCTTATGATCGTCTAATTGAGTTGGATTGTAGGAACAATAACTTCATCCTCGATAAACACCCAAAGCTCAACCTCCTCCAACAAGAACCATAGTTTATACTTCTAAGGTACAAAGTTGGAAGAACCCTCTAACTTGTCACACTCTCTAAGATATATAGTAGTAATCATTGTAAACCTTGAAGCACACATCAAGTAACAAATCAACCAAAAAATCAAGTAGATTTGTCATCCATCCCAGGTGAAATCACCATTCCAATCCCTGGAGAAACCAGGGCATCAACCCAACAAACCTGTCTAGGGTACAAATTCTTATCCCAAGGAGTCAACTTCAACTAATGAAGCTAGGATTTCATACTTTCTAAAATACTCAAATATTTCTCAACAAGAGAGTAATATTAGCTAAACAAGCTTTGAAATGATGTAGAAATTGTGAATAAGACAATCTTCACCAAGAACTTTGCAGTTTACCCCATTCAAAAATTTCACCTCACTTCTGTAAGGTCACACATTTATTAATAGAACTTTCAACCTTAGGAATGAACTAAAATATTCAAAAATACACTTGTAAATATCTCAAATCTATCTGCACTATTAATAGAACTTTCAGCCTTAGGACTGAAATAAAATATTTAGAAATACAATGTAAAGATCTCAAATCTATCTGCACTAGTCTAAGTAAGTTCAAGACTTGGATAAACACTGCAAAATACTTCAATGGTATATCAATAGAACAACACTTATTACATATAACTTTCAACCTTAGGTATGAACTAAAATATTCAAAAATACACTTGAAAATATCTCAAATCTATCCACAATAGTCTAAGTCAGTTCAAGACTTAGATAAGCACTGCAAAATACTTCAATATTATATCAATATAACAATAGTTAGGGAACAATCTAATCAAGTATGCGGATATAAAAATTGCATTTATTAACAACACAAATGCAACATCACATTTTACATATGAAGTTTTCATCTAAGGCATGCCAAAAAACTAAACATTTCAACCTTGTTGTCCTAATAAATCAACCTATTTGAACAACCTTGAAACTTGCTCAAAACACACAAAGACTATGTCTGAAAATTAGATCTAGAATAAGAGAGTTTAGGAAAACAATGGTACAACTCCTTATTATAGCTCATCCCACATTGGTATAATAAGTCCTTTCATCTCATCCCAAGCAAGGACTCCTCTAAATCTTCCCAAACCCAAGCTAGGGCATCTGTAATAACTGCAAACCCTAACTAGAAACAACAAGTCTTAGCAAGGCATCCCACAAAGCTATTTTAGCCTATCCAATGAGCTCACCAACAAGCTAGTATCACACCAACTATCCAACCCCAAGCACTTTCATCACACAAGCTTTACATTCTCTTCACTTGCATCTCTCAAGCCAAAGAACACTAGTGCATGCATCCCATAAGAACTATTGTTGTTATAAGAGTAAATACATGTTCTTCCAAAATCCTTCCCATAACTATCATCACACCAACTAAAAATATCTAAGACATGATCTATAAAAATAGTTTATAACAAATATACTTTCCTTCCCTTATATATATAGAAAAGGCGAGGGAGGCCAACAATACAACACGGGCTAAGTCCATAAGCCTATCCCTAGGCTTAGTTCATAAGCAGGCCCTAGGCTAAGTCAACAACAAAATTGTTGATTTTTCAATAAGTAAGGTTAAGCATGAAGTTCATTCCATTTGATCATTTAACCATAACCATTAATGTTGCAGCAACCAAGATCACAAGAAGAAGCACCATGCACAAGAACACAAGAAGTATCATGGGACACCCTTCTCAACAAGGGAACAAAACCCAACCAAATCCTTTTCTATATTCTTCAAGAGAAAGACCTTCACCACCAATAAAACCGAGCACACAAGAGGGTTCTCAAACCCTATAAGACTAGCACCCAAGAGAGGTGAACACTTTTCCCAAGAAGGTGTACTTGCTGAAATTTCCAAACTCATATGAAAGATATGATTCCACAATGGGGAATCTACCTTTACTTATACTAAACTAAACTTGTCAACAAAAGTGTCTATTGGCACAATAGGGCCGACCTCACTAGCTTATAATATAATTAATATTAACTAGAATAATTATCTTTTACATTTATTACTAATCACCTTAAGGTGGGGCCGACCTGTACTCTTTACATTACAATTAGGGTTACAGACAGGTCTGACTCTTGAAAAATATAGCAAGGGATATGATACACCCACTAGTGCTCATCCACTAGGGGCACATCCATAGGGATGTCCATATCTCTGGCTCACTGCATTACACAAAATAACCAATTCTTCACACGCTCACCTGTGCTCTTCCACATGCACATCCACTCAACGGATCTTCTTTCCCAATGCATCACACAGGAGAGTCATCTGGAGTTTCTCGTCAACTCTGCTGCTCAGAGGAGGCTAATACATCATCTTCATTTATGTTCTCATGAAAATGCACCCAACACTTTGGGATTTCACATGTTCACCTTGTTCTCAACCACATGCGCGTCCAACTTAGCAGATCGCCTTTCCCATAGGATAATCATCTAGAGTTATTCTCAACTCTCGGAATGGAGGAGGTCATCTCTACGTTCCAACTCTATCTTATATAGGAACCACATATCCTTCTTAGGGGATTTCTCTCAGGTTTGTAAGATGGAGAAAGTATCACATAGCTGCAATGATCCACATCTCACAGGTTTGTAAGATGGAGAATGTCTCACATAGCTGCAATCATCAACACTCCCTCTCAACTAGGGAGGCATTCTTCATTATGCCAAGTCTCACATGGATGTACTTTGAACTTTGTCTTGGTTGGAGTCATAAACACTCCCTCTCAACTAGGGAGGCATTCTTCACCAAATTAGTTTGGTGAAGATGTCTACAATCTGCTCATGTGTAGGAACGTACTACATGTGTACTATTTTCTTCTGCAGCATATCTCTTATATAAGGATGTTTCATCTCATCATGTTTCAATCCATAATGAAACATTGGGTTCTCAAAGAGATTTACACACAACTCTGGTTATCATCATAGGATCCATCTCATGATCAAGTAAATCTATCATAAGCTTTTGAAGCCATATTGCTTCACAAACTCGATGCTACATGCTCTGCTTCTGTGGTACTAAAGGCCACAAAGTTTTGTTTCCTACTGCATTAGGAAATCATGGCAATATTCATAGCAAGACAACAACCAGATGTTGTCTTCCAGTCCACTATACTTTCTGTCCATTCTGCATATCCCTACAAACTCAAGTCTACACTGGAGACATATCTAACTGTGCCTTGTAGATATCTCAATACATGTTTCGTTGTTGTCTAGTGAGTCTGTCTCAACTAACTCATGGAATGACTAAGTACATTCACTGCATAGTATGAATCAAGTCTGGTGTTAACCAGATAGATCAGTGATCCAATCAGTTGTGGATCAATCTCGTCTGAATAATTATCATTCATTTTCTTCAAATCCATCATCGTGGATTTGCATTATGTCATACTTAACTTCTTTAATATTCCCACTGTATATTTTCCTTGACTCAGGAAAATCTCATTGGTCCTCTGTTATACTTCTTGTCCTAAGAATTAGTGCATCATACTCAAATCCTTCATCAAAAAATCAAAAGTGAAGGCTTTCTTGTTTTCAACAACAAGGCTTTCTGAATAAGTTATCAAAATCAGTCTTTTGTCACCAACACTATAATAATATAGGTTTGGATCAACAATACTCTTGTTGAAACCCAAACTCATCAAGAATCCATCCATCTGATATAGTTTCCAACTCATGGATGGTAGTACGGATGGAAGTGTATTGGGCTTACTGGATCAAGTGTCTCATCATAGAAAACTCCCTCTGTTTGTGAGAATCTTTTGGCTATAGATCTCACTTTGTATTTCTCGACACTTCCATCAACTGCATGTTTGATCTTATAGATCTACTTGGAAGTTACCACAGACTTCCCTTCTAGTTTATGAACAATATCTTGAACATCGTTCTTTTAAGATATACTGGTATTCTTTTGTTATGGCATCTTGCCATACCTATTCTCATGTTGCTTCTCCAAAACAAGGAGGCTCAAAATCAATGAAGTGGCTCGTTACTGAAGGATAGCTCGAAAATCTCTTTTTCTTTCTTGGGATGTGACTTGAGGGGCTTGTATGTTCCTCTACCTCTTGCAGAGTGAGCCTAGGCAGGCCTTTTATGCCCTACTACAATATCTCTAGACATATCAACTGGAGCAACTGGATAAACTGGAATAATGTTTGTCTCCCTCTGAAATTATGAAGGGGGAGAAGGTATTGTCTCACTGTCAATCTCCATCTGAGATTCTTTGGATATTTGAAAGGATATCTCTTCTTCAAGGACAACATCTCTGCTTGTCTTAATATTTCTCTGACCAGTGATGTAGATATGGAATGTCTTCAAAGATTCATTGTTTTATCCCATAAATGTATCCTTTCTCCCTGAAGGGTCTAGCTTGGACTTCTTCTCTTTGGGTACATGAAAGTACACTGGGAACCCAAATATCTTGAAGTGTTCAATCTCAGGCTTCACTCTGGTGAAGGTTTCTTCGGGAGTTATGTTTTTCAAAGTCTGATGAAGACTCTTGTTCTGAACATATATCGTGTCATGCATGCTTCTGCCCATGGAATCATAGAAAGATTCTGATCATGCATTATTTCATTGGTTGTCTCAGTGATGGTTCTATTCTTCCTCTTTCTCAAATATTTTTTACTCCCTCTGAGTCAAGTGACTCCCTTTGAAGGATGAGCATCTTCCTTTGTTCTTAACTTGTCTAGAACAAGAAAACAAGAGGAACCAAAACAAGAATATATCCTAAAGGAGAATAATGGGTACATCTCTAGAATCAAAACAATTTAAGGATTGTTGTCACATCTACAACACCTACCTGTAATGTAGCAAACTTTAGAAATATAGGTTAGAGGAATGACAATTACAACAATCAATCCTGAAGTCTTCACTTCCAGTGTGTTGTTCCTCTGAATGCACTGAGATCCCTCTGGATCCAAGACTTCAACAAAAGGTTCCTTCATCCTACAAGTACCCTCATGACAATGATACAAATAATAAATATACAAGTGCATACCTAAGGGTGATGATATGATTTATCTAATGGAACATGGTTGATCTCTGTCCTCTGACATCTTCATGAAGGAGGTGGTCAAAGTGACACCTTTTTTTATTACCCATAATAAGTCTTCCTTAGAAGTCTTGTCTTCCAGGAACTTGAAGTTGCTTGATTCATAAAGCTTATCTTCCAACATAGTTTTGTTCATCATAATTTTAGATTCTTCACAACCCTTTGTCAACTGGGATAGAAAACCTAATGGCTAGGATAGGCTAGTACTTTTAGGTTTTGTTGGACTTATGACTGCAAACAATAATCCTTTGAAATATAGGAGAACACTGGTGAGCTGAAGAGCTCCTTCAATGAGTTGTAGAAACCCTAATTCTGAAATGTTTGCAAAAATTAGCGAAACCCTAGGGCCAAAAATTCAAAATGCTCGAAATTTCACTCTAAGAGTCTATGGAGGTGTGCTGGAGGAGGCCGTACTCTCCCATGCCAAAATTATCCCCAACGTTTAAGTATTAAGGTCTGAAACACCTCAGAAAGGAGGGTCATACATATTTTCTGGAAACCCTAGGAGGGACGTATGGTTATGCAAAAAAGAGAGGAGATTGGTAGATTCTTATGCAATGGGTTCTTCAAGACCCATGCTCTGATACCATGTTTATTTTTCAATAAGCAAGGCTAAGCATGAAGTTCATTCCATTTTATCATTTAACCATAACCATTAATGTTGCAACAACCAAGATCACAAGAAGAAGCACCATGCACAAGAACACAAGAAGTATCCTGGGAAACCCTTCTCAACAAGGGAAGAAAACCCAGCCAAATCCTTTGCTATATTCTTCAAGATAAATACCTTCACCACCAATAATAATAATAATCTATTTTTAAGGTCACGACCAAGTCAGCACACCAAATTGGTGTATGAGACCCCCTTGTTTGTGGGAAAAGGGACCCCCCTCCGCCCAACGATTTGACTGGTAAATTCTACGAAGCGATACATACCCTACCCCCCTCTAGATTTGAACAACACATAATAGGGTGCTCAAACCCTAGAAGAGTAGCACCCAAGAGAGGTGCGCACTTTTCCCAAGAAGGTGTACTTGCTGAAATTTCCAAACTCATATGAAAGATATGATTCCACAATGGGGAATCTACCTTTACTTATACTAAACTGAACCTATCAACAGAAGTGTCGCACAACATGGCCGACCTCACTAGCTTATAATATAATTAATATTAACCAGATTAATTATCTTTTACATTTATTACTAATCACATTAAGGTGGGGAAAACCTGTACCCTTTACATTACAATTAGGGTTACAGGAAGGTCTGACTCTTGAACAATATAGCAAGGGATCTGATACACCCACTAGTGCTCATCCACTAGGGGCACATCGATAGGGATGTCCATATCTCTGGCTCA
>ML784429.1:9727-36339 GCA_009831015.1 Picea engelmannii
GGTCGCTTGTATTTAAGTAAACAATCCAAGCTCAAATCCACGGTGCTTTCTGAGCTTCATGCTACACCCACAACGGGGCACTCAGGGTTCACCAAAACATATGACCGAGTCAAACATTCTTTTTTCTGGGATGGTATGAAACATGACATCCGTAAGTTTGTTGCTGAATGTGAGGTCTGTCAATGCAACAAGGGAGAAACAGTCAAATCTCCAAGCACCCTCCAACCGCTTCCAATCCCCCCTACCATTTGGAAGGATATCTCTATGGACTTTATCACAGGCTTACCCAAATCAGGGAATAAATCAGTCATAATGGTGGTGGTGGATCGCCTTTCCAAGTATGCTCATTTTTGCGCTCTTCCCCACCCATTTATTGCATCCACGGTGGCTCAAATTTTCATGGACCAGGTCTTCAAGCTGCATGGCATGCCACACTCTATTATTTTCAATCGAGACCAAACTTTCACAAGCAATTTTTGGCAAGAATTGTTTAAGCTACAAGACACACAATTGCATCTCAGCTTAGCTTATCATCCCCAAATGGATGGTCAAACGAAAGTTGTCAACAAGTGTTTGGAAACATATCTGAGGTGTTTTGCCTCTAAAAAACAACACCAGTGGGCTCAATGGTTACCCCTCGCCGAATGGTGGTACAACACTACATACCATACAACCACTCGCATGACTCCTTTTGAAGCAGTATATGGACAGAAGCCACCTTCAGTTCTCTCCTACTTACCGAGTACCTCGAAGGTCCAGGTGGTTGACCAAACACTTACAGTCCGAGAGGATATCCTTCGTACCCTTAAAGAGAACTTGGTCATGGCACAGAATAGAATGAAGCAACAAGCAGATCAAGGTCGCTCGGAACGTCAATTCGCAGAAGGGGACCAGGTGTTTCTGAGACTGCAACCATATAAGAAAACTTCCCTCAAGGCCAAGCAGTGTCAGAAGCTAGCACCCAAATTCTATGGCCCTTACACAGTTCTCAAGTATGTGGGACAAGTTGCATATCAGTTAGCTCAGCCTAGTCAGTCAAAGCTACATCTTGTTTTTCATGTTTCATTCTTGAAGAAGGTGATTGGAACCAGATGCCAAATTCAAACCAACCTTCCAGAGTTAGCTGAAGAATGATCCATTTGGCTACAACCAGAAGCAATTTTGGACCAGCGTGAGCGTCGCCTGCGTCAGAGAACCATCAAGGAAGTGCTAGTACAGTGGAAAGCTATGACTCCAGCAGATGCCACTTGGGAACCAACTACCATTCTGCAGCAGTTTCCACATCTCAAGCCTTGAGGACAAGGATGTTTTTAAGGGGGCGGACATGTTAAGGTCCTAACTCGCACATAGGTAGATCAATGTATTCGGATGTAATAAAGGTCAATATTAATAAGGCCTTTCAATAAAATAGAATAAGACGGATGTAAGAAGACCTAATAGAACCTTTCGCTTCTAGAAGGATCTTCCTCTATATGCTTCTCTTAATAGACATATTTAGTATAAATAAGGGGCGAGGGTATGTGAACCCTAGCTTGTATATTATTGTAACAGAGCACTGCTCGACTGGAGGTTGCCCCCTCGAAGAGGCTTGTGAACATTTCTTTCTGAATCAAAGTTCTCTTCTATTTCTATTTCGTATATCATTTCTGTGTATTGTGAAGATTATGCTGGATATTTTACTGTTATTCTGCCATTTCTAGCATTTTATTTATGTTCTGCATATTTTATATATCTGGTATCTTGCATAAATACCTCTCGCAACTACCATAATATCAACACTCCCTCCTAGCTAGGGAGGTATTTGAAGGTAATGGTCTTGAGCACAAACATACCATTCACCTGATAGCATCAACATAGTCATATAGATTATCTCATGGATAGATCATGAGCACCATCATCACTATCAGTGTCATCAGTTGCATCATCTCTCGAAACCATACTCCATTTGAGTAATCATACATGATGTTGGATAAGTCACTCACTCCACAGAGTGACATAAGAGGCATTCTTCTAATCTGGACATATGTCCTAGAAGAATAAATGTCCTGAACCATTTTTCGTCTGGGAAATCTCTGTCCATTGATCATCCATCTAGCTGATAATCATTTCCAACAGTACTGATAGTCTTCAAGGCAATCAGAACAATATCATGCAATAGAATACAACTGTGTCTATCCACAGTAGTACACAACTACAATCCAGTGGTACACTACCACACCAAGTAGCACACAGATACTTGATCCAGGACATATAGTCACAATTAATGGAACAAATCCACCACAGTAGTATACATCTACTATCCAGAGACATACAGTCTCCATAACAATCATATCATCAATATGCACAGAAAACATTGTTATGATATGAACTGAACCATATGGGCCATTCTTCCACTCACATCTGTGAGATATGGAAGAGCATCCGCCCTCAGAAGGTAAAACATCAATGATGATCTATCTGGACTAATCTTCTCAATTAAGGAAGAATAATTTTCCTGATTTCTAAGCATGGACCGTTCACCTATCTGGGTGATTCCTCCGGCACTAAACAAAGTGCAACTTGGAGAGAATGAGTCTGCCCTAGGGAATGCCTGTCTCTGATTGCTGAACCTGGACCATTCCTTCGACACTAAACAAAGTGCAACATGGAGAGAATGAATCTGCCCTAGGGAATGATTGTCCGACTGTCCCGCACCAACCTCCAAAATGGACCATTCTTCAAAACTGCTCACAACTGTAAGCTTCGAAGGAATGACTTTCCGGCGAGGCAGACCAGTCTTCTTGACCACTACTGAGAGTGACCGTCAAGAAGAGAGACTGTCCTAGACCATTCCCTATGTTAACCACAAGGGGAATTGTTGTCTATGGTACATCAACAATCCATCAAACCATTTTCATTACGAAAGTGACCATTCGATCTGGACCATTTTCCGAACTAGAAAATGCCTGTCCGTCAGAAATCTCAAACCACTTTCTGAACTGGAAAGGAATTGCTCATCCTCGACCATTTTTCGAACTTGAAAAATGATTGTCCATAAATAAATAACACATCAATGCTCCCTTGCAACCTGGGAGTCATCTCTTCCTTTTTCAATAAGGAAGTCATCTCCACGAGCTCCATCTTGAGTACGCAAACTCTTTCATATTGGACATAGGCTTTACCAAAATGTCTTCTTATCTGCTCATCTGTGGATATATATATATTGGAGAACCACTTTCTCTTTTCTGGACTTCATCATGGAGAATGTAATGCTTGATCTCAATGCACTTTGGTATTTCTGGAACATGGTATTCTCTGAAGGATTCATATAGCTCTGATCAATATAGTATATCATTGTTGGATTCATCTTTTGTTTCCTACTAGCTCATAACATCGTGGCAAGGGTCAAACTAGAACATATCCAAGTGGTACTTATTTTTCTATCATGAGGGTTTTTCATGGATTAGCAATCCATCATCCTGAGCTTCTGAGTAACCATTTTGATACAATATCTCTGTTTATAGAAATTTTTTCACCACGCTTCTGTTGTGCATTGGAGGTTCTCCACCAAGTTGTCTTCTTCCATCTGCATACAAAGGTCTCTTCCTGGTATACCCCAAAGCCTTGAGGTTGTTCTACATACGTTCTTTGTTCAATTATTGTGGATAAAAGTCTTTGCATTCATTTGATGTAAACTCCAACCCATGGATATCATGGACGATGTAATTCTCATGTAGAGGTATGTTTGGTTTATTGGAACAAGCAATCATCATAGTCTTCTCCCTCCATCTGGGAGAACCTCTAGTTCTGGATCTCACAATGCTTACATTCATAATTCCTCCATAAAATGTTCTTCATCAGTTCCTCTACTTGATTTCTTTTAGTGAGTTTAGATCAGGCTGGTAGTCTTGTGATTCTTGATACAATGACTAGTTGTTCTGTCTTTTCCTTCTCTCTTGTTATCTTCATGTTCTTCCTCATGTTTTTCTTTAGCTCTTAGGTCCATGGAGTTTTCTATAGATTCCATTCCCTGAAGATTCCGACTTCTTTCTTTCATCATAGAATCATGGATGTGGATGGACAACCAGGGATATTTTAAGGCTTCTTTTCGAAGAAGACTTATTTTAAAGTCAAACTGAACAAGTGTTTCTTTTCATGGTTGCTACCATGGATAGATACCTTATCATCTTCAATGGATCATATTATTTAGGATTAGCTCCTTCCTAATCCTTGCTTCATGCATGAGTGCATGCTCATCTTTTGGAATTCTATAGTCAGCTCCCTCCAACTAAAAGATCCCACGCTTCTGTCTACATCCTTATTGCCTTTTGCAAAGTGTCACAAGTCCTTTTTCCAATTTCCTCTTGATTGCTGACTTCTTTATGTTTTTACTCCTTCTAGGTTTCTTCAAGTTTTATTCTAATTTTGGCTTATCTTGCAGCTGTTACTTATGTAATAACTTCAACATGAATTGTTACTAGGGTTTGTTGATGTACTTCATCCTTTCATGTGTATTGCCTAACTTGTAGTCGTTGTGATAGCAATCCTTATCTTGTTGTTCTTCCATAGGTATAGTTTCTCTTTGAACATATTATCTTCTAGAAATAGATATGCAATATATGTACATAAAACATGGTATGTATAAGAACTATAAAGGGTATGTTACCTTGTCTTAGAAGAAGAAGTCTATTTTGTCTTGCTTGGCTTTCTTTGAGGATTCCCTTTCTTCGGCAACTGATGCTTCGTGTGTTTCCTTCCTTTTATTTAACAGAGTACAATGATTCATGTAGTGACCATACTTTCGACAATTGAAGCATTGTATTTTTGACATATCTTTCTCTTGATTTGGTTTCTTCCTGGAGCCAAACTTCTTTTTATTCCTGAAATTCTTGAACTTTTTTGTGAATGCTTGATCATTGTATTTCTCTTGGGGTTTCTCTTTTGCATTGATCCTTGATTCTTCTTGTGCACAACAAGTCCAAAGTTCTTCAAATGTGGGATACTCATTCCTTGTGTTCATGCTTGTGGCAAATGCATCCCATGTCTTGGGAAGACCATTGAGTACTATATTTACCAGTTCCTTCTTTGAAATGATCTCTTTAATGGATTGTAGTTGATATCTCAACTGAGATATTCTCACAAATTATGATGTTATGATGTCATCATCATTCATCTTCATGTCACAGAGCTCATTCTTCAGACTCATTACATGCCCAATGTTTTTGATTGAGAAGAGGTTTATTAGGGCATTGTACATCTTCTTAGATGAATCAAGATGGGAGATGTAGGGTATTAAGTGGTATTTTATAGAATCCACTATGATACTCATTGCATTTATGTCATTGTCTTTGAACTTCTCCATAACTGCAACGTTCTGCGGTTCCTTCACTTTTCCTTCTTCAAACTCTAGTTCCACAATCTCTCCTTTCACAATATCCAACACTTTATTCTTGGCAAGGATGAGATCAATCCTTGTATTCCATGCTATGAAGTTAGAAGCCCCTTCTAACTTGTTTTCTGACTTCATAGAGTAAGTCATGGTTGCCTCGACTTGGTCAACCCTAGATTTGACCAAAATTTCAAACTTGACGTCTTAGCTTACTGAGAGTACCAAGAGATGCGCTAGGCTAGGGTGCACTAGTCTATCCAGAAATTATGTCAATCCCTTCACTTAAGGTGCCTCAATGAGAGGATTAGGGTTTTTGCAACTGCACCTGTTAGTAACCTTAGCGATAGTGCTTTGGTGATTGCTCCTGATAGAAACCCTAGTGGAAGTTCTTCAACAAGCTAAGTATCCTTATGGCTATGCTCCCTTCCAGTGGTTAGAATGAATGAAGGAGGTGTGGGCCCATAACTTGTTAGAATATGATGGATGTGCTCGTTTAACCATAGACAATATCACTATTGTCACCGAACCATAAGACGAAGCCACCCCCAAGCACCTGTGAGGGTCCTAACCCACACATAGGTAGAACAATATATTCAGATGTAATAAAGGTCAATATTAATAAGGCCTTTCAATAAAATAGAATAAGGCAGATGTAAGAAGACCTAATAGAAGCTTCTGCTTGTAGAAGGATTTTCCTCTAGATGCTTCTTTTTAGTATAAATAGGAGTCAAGGGTATGAGAACCCTAGCTTGTATATTATTGTAATAGAGCTCTACTCAACTTGAGGTTTCCCCCTCGAAGAGGCCTATGAACATTGCTTTCAGATTCAAAGTACTATTTCTGTTGTTATTCCTATATCATTTCAGTGTTATTGTGGTGAATGTTCTGGTTATATTGTTGTTATTCTTCCATTACTAACATTTTATTTATGTTCTGCATACATTTTATATCTGGTATATTACAAGTGGTATCAGAGCACTTTCCTCGGTAGAAAATGTGGGTTAAATTTTTTTCAGGGCAGAGACGTATTCTGGCATCTTTAAGCCACAGAGATCTGTCGTTATGCGCATAAACCCACGGTTGAGGGATTCATACATGCAGGAAATACAAGTGGTACTTAAGCGCACATCTGTTGGCCACCCTTGTAACCCCTATTGGTACCCCTTCAAGTGGTAGTGCATCAGACAACACCTGTGTACGGATCGACCTAGATTACCTGAAGCCCTCTTTAGATAAACCGATTGGTCGCTTGACTGCTATAGTGTCACCGAGAACAACACTCGGGAAGATACTCTCTAGTACCTGGGTAGTTGGGTAGTACGGCTAAGGGTACGGTCTATCCTCCTTAGTTAGTTCCCTGAGATATTGGGCCGAGTACTACTGTCGGACCCCGCACATATATCACAGAGCTATAACACAGGGCAAATCCTTGTCTGTAGAACCCTTGAATACCTAACCCTTGGGGACAGAAACATAAACAAATTAAAACAAACAAGATCTATTGCCGCGCAACTGTGTTCGGGTTGCCAAGTAAATACACATTTCTTTCTTGTTGAGCATTTGGGCATTTCCTCTCTGCAGTATTCTTCAGACTGGAGTATAACTCCATAAAAAAAAAGTATGGAAATTTTTTCACCATTATTTCAGACCTATTCCATTAGATTCATCTCTTCTCCCTTATCACATTCATCCATATCATTTTTTTCAGAAAAAAAAATTTACCCCTCCCACCCCTTTTTAGTTCCCCCATCCTCATGGCCCATACTCATAGCTAAGACATGGAAGCTCGCTTCAACACCTTGGAATTTGGTCTCATTGAGATCCAACAAGAAGTGAAACAACTTAGTGCCAATGTTTCTGCCATCAATACAACCATGCAGTCCTCAATGGGCGAAATCAAACAAGACATCACCACCCAGCTTGAATCAGTCTTTTCAGCACTCTACACCAAACTACATATCCCTACAGATAACCCTTCCTCTTCCTCACCCACACATACTGAAGGTGACCATTCCTCTCATTCTCATACCTTGTAGAACCATCACTTTCAACGTGACCTACGCCTTCCACGGGTGGATGTGACCAAATTTGATGGCTTGGACCCCACTGGTTGGGTAACCCAAATGGAACATTACTTCTCTTTGTACATCATTATAGATGACTTGGCCAAACTCTGGTATGGTGTTCTCCATCTAGATCAATAATGTTGGCAATGGTGGCAATGGAGAAAAAATTCTCGTCAAGGGTATATTGCTTGGACACAATTTGTGGCAGAGATTTATGAATGCTTTGACATTGACACCAACCATTTGGGCCATTTGAAAAAGATGAAACAATTAGGAACAATGGAAGAGTTTATAGCTTCCTTTGAGCACCTGGATTTTAGAACAGAGGACATGTCTGATGCCTTTTTTCGAGAGTGTTTTATCAGCGGCCTCAAGGATGAAATTCGACCCCATTTCCTCATGTCTCAGCTTGAGAGTTGGGTAGAGGCTACCAAAAGAGATAAAGAAGCACAACAGGTTGTATCTTCTCAAAACCGCAAACCCTCCTTCATCCCTCACCCTAAACCAGTAAATCCCACTACTCCCTTTGCTCCACTAAAGATCCAAAAATTGACCCGAGCTGAAATGGTTGAACACCAACTCAAAGGCCTTTGTTATAACTGTGATGACAAATATTTCCTGGACCACAAGTGTAAAGAAAAAAAACTTTTTATGGCCATCTCCGAGGAGATTTCAGAAGAAGATGAAGAAACTCCCTCTATGTATGAATCACCTGAATCCACTGGCATAACCCCTCCCTCAAACCCTCCCGAAGTAGAACTAGTCATCTCCCTCAATGCTCTCACTGGCTGCTACGCTCCCCAAACCCTCAAGCTAATCGGTTACATCAAGAATCAAAAGGTCATCATTCTGGTTGATAGTGGCAGCACCCATAATTTTATTCATCACCGCATTGCCCAAGAAACTCATTGCTACATCCATGTTGTCAATAATTTCCAAATCATGATTGCCAATGGTGGTTCCATGAAATGTGGAGGGCATTGTGAAAATGTGTGTCTCCAAATTGGTCACTACCACCTGAAATCCCATATGTTTTCTATCGACATGGGAGGTTGTGACATTGTGCTAGGTGTAGACTGGCTAAGGACTTTGGGTCCCATTCTCATGGATTTTAAAGACTTAACCATGCAATTTGACCAGGAGGGCCACCAATATAAGTTCCAAGGCATCACCGTCGGTTCACCTGAGATCATTAGTTCCCATCGCATGGAAAAKCTRCTCAAAAAGGGTCATTATGGTGTTATCTCCCAACTCCATGCCATACAAGMAACAWAGACACCCTCGGTACCACAAGACCTCCAAGCCATCCTTTCTAAACATCAATTGGTATTTTACACTCCCCAAGGCCTCCCTCCTTCCCATGGTGTTCATGATCATTCCATTCCCCTTGTACCAGGAAGCCTTCCTCCCAATATCTATTCGTATCGTCATCCCTTTTCCCAAAAAAATGAAATTGAGAAAATGGTCCAGGAACTCCATAATGCAGGCGTTATCTGCCCTAGTACGAGCCCCTATTTGTCTCCTATGGTCATGGTCCTGAAGAAAGAAGGTTCTTGGTGAATGTGTCCTGACTTCTGTGCCCTCAACAAAATTACCATCAAAGACAAATTCCCCATTCCTATCATTGATGACCTCCTAGATGAATTGAGTGGTGCCCAATTCTTCACTAAACTGGATCTTCGTTTGGGCTACCACCAGATACGTATGAAAGAGGCAGATATTCCCAAGACTACCTTTAGAACTCATGAGGGCCACTATGAGTTTTTGGTCATGCCCTTTGGCTTGTGTAATGCCCCCTCCACCTTCCAAAGCCTCATGAATCATGTCTTCCATCCTTTTCTCCGCCATTTTGTATTAGTTTTCTTTGATGATATCCTCATCTATAGAAAAACCTAGACAGACCATCTTGCTCATGTGGATCAAGTTCTCCATCTACTCCCTCAGCACCAACTTTTCCTGAAACAGTCTAAATGTGCTTTTGGCACCTCAGAAGTAGAATACTTGGGTCATATGGTTGGCAAAGATGGCGTCAGGGTGGATCCTAAAAATATTGAAGCTATGCAAGACTGGCCTCACCCAAAGACTCTTAAGATATTGCATGGATTTCTAGGCTTAACAAAGTATTATAGAAAGTTTGTTAAGAATTATGGGAAGATTGCAGCACCTCTCACTGCTCTCCTCAAACATAAATCTTTCACTTGGACTCCCGCTGCTGCTCAAGCTTTTCAAACCTTGAAAATGGCCATGTGCACGCAGCACCACTCCAGTCCTCGCCCTTCCTGATTTGACAAAGACCTATGTGTTGGAATGTGATGCCTCAGGGAAAGGAATTGGTGTTTTCCTTATGCAAGAGGGTCGACCTCTAGCCTTTACCAGCAAGCAACTATCTGAAATAAATCTGGGCAAATCCATATATGAAAAGGAAATGTTGACTATTCTGCATGTCGTGGATCTGTGGTGTCCTTATCTATTGGGGCAACGGTTCCAAATTAAGACAGACCATCAAAGCCTCAAGTATTTTTTGGAACAACGCATTTCCTCCCCAGAAAAACAAAAATGGGTGACTAAACTCTTTGGATATGATTATGAGATCATTTAAAGGAAAATACAATGTGGTTGCGGATGCACTTTCCTGAAAAGATGAAGATGAAGGATCCCTTTTTTCTCTTTCATTCATTGTACCAGATTGGCTCCAAGTCATTCGCCAGGAATGGCTAGAAGATCCCAAAAGTTCGCAGTTGATCCAACAATTGCAGTCCAATGCTCCAGCTTCCCCAGGGTACTCTTGGCTCCATGAGGAACTTTGATACAAAGGCCATTTGTATTTAAGTAAACAATCAAAGATTAAATCCACGATACTTTCTGAGCTTCATGCTACACCCATAGCAGGGCACTCCGGGTTCACCAAAACCTATGACAGGGTCAAACGTTCCTTTTTCTAGTATGGTATGAAACAAGACATTCGTAATTTTGTAGTTGAATGTGATGTGTGTCAATGCAACAAGGGAGAAACAGTCAAATCGTCGGGCACACTACAACCACTCCCAATTCCACCTGCTATTTGGAAGGATATCTCTATGGATTTTATTACCGGCTTACCCAAATCGGGAAATAAACCCGTCATCATGGTGGTTGTTGATCGTCTTTCCAAGTATGCTCATTTCTACGCCCTTCAACACCCGTTTACAACATCCACGGTGGCTCAATTCTTCATGGATCAGGTCTTCAAGCTTCATGGCATGCCACACTCTATTGTTTCTGATCGCGACCCAACTTTCACAAGTAATTTTTGGCAAGAACTATTCAAGATACGAGGCACAGAATTGCATCTCAACACAACTTATCATCCCCAGACTGATGGCCAAACGGAAGTTGTCAACAAGTGTTTGGAAACATATTTGAGGTGTTTTGCTTCAGAAAATCAAAATCAGTGGGATCAATGGTTACCCCTAGTTGAATGGTGGTACAACACTTCATACCATACAACTACACGCATGACTCCTTTTGAAGTGGTATATGGACATAAGCCACCTTCAGTTCTCTCATACTTACCGGGTGCCGTGAAGGTCCAGGCGGTTGACCTAACACTTACAGCTCGAGAGGCTATTCTCCATACCCTCAAAGAGAATTTGGTCATGGCACAAAATCTCATGAAGCAATAAGCATATCAAGGTCGCTCTGAACGCCAATTTGCAGAAGGGGATCATGTGTTTCTTCGACTACAACCTTACAAGAAAACTTCCCTCAAGGCCGAGCATTGTTAGAAGCTAGCGCCCAAATTTTATGGTCCTTATATAGTGCTCAAGCGTGTGGGACAAGTTGCCTATCAGTTAGCTTTTCCCAGCCATTCGAAGCTACATCTTGTTTTTCATGTTTCATGCTTAAAGAAGGTGATTGGAGCTAAGTGACAAATTCAAACCAACCTTCCAGAGTTAGTTGAAGAAGGATCCATTTGGCTACAACTAGAAGCAGTTTTGGACCAGCGTGAGAATCACCTACATCAGAGAACCATCAAGGAAGTGCTAGTCTAGTGGAAAGATACAACTCCAGCAGACGCCACTTGGGAACCAACTACCATTCTGCAACAATTTCCTCATCTCAACCCTTGAGGACAAGGCTTCTTTTAAGGGGTCAAACATGTTAAGGTCCTAACCCGCACATAGGTAGAACAATATATTTGGATGTAATAAAGGTCAATATTAATAAGGCCTTTCAATAAAATAGAATAAGGTGGATGTAAGAAGACCTAATAGAAGCTTCCGCTTCTAGAAGGATCTTCCTCTAGATGCTTCCTTTTAGTATAAATAGGAGTTGAGGGTACGAGAAACCTAGCTTGGATATTATTGTAATAGAGCTCTGCTCAATTGGAGGTTGCCCCCTCGAAGAGGCCCGTGAACATTTCTTTTAGATTCAAAGTGTTATTTCTGTTGTTATTATTATATCATTTCAGTGTTATTGTGTTGAATGTTTTGGTTATATCGTTGTTATTCTTCCATTACTAGCATTTTATTTCTTTTCTGCATATATTTTATATCTGGTATATTACAGCACCTTAACCTTGACATAGAATAATTATGGAAGAAAACCCTAGACTGGATAACCAAACAAAGGTGGCACACCTTTCTCCAAGGATAATGCACCAAGAAAGAGTAACAAGAGTTGATCAGAGAGTCCAAACCATAACCAAGATATATTCCAAGCCAAAACTGAAATCTTCTCACTGCAGTAGCTGCAATGAAAGCTCTCCTCCAAACTTGTGCACAATCTGGCCAACTGCAGTGCACACAAGTGTTGCTTCTGCAGTTCTAAGAATGCCCTGCCAGAATGAAGATTGGCATCCTGTATTTATACTAAAACTGACAAACTGTCTGGGTCGACTTCTCATTCTAGGTGCCTATTTACTTAGTATATGATATTTCCTTTAGCCGACTTCTTCGCTTGGAGGCTAATAACCTAATACAAATTATCTTCTTGAGCCGACTTGTCTTCTAGGGTTATTATCCAACTAATTAGGGTTTCTTCTTTCTTCCTAGAATATTCTATTCTCATCAGGTTTACGCATGGAGGTAAATACCTCCCGCAACTACCATAATATCAACACTCTCAACATATCTTCATCCCTAACCTCTCTCTTTTCTCCTCATATCTAATTCATATATAAACTTCTAGAATTGGTCTACATCATTAAAAATCATCATATGATTTATTCATTAAATATCATAGGTTTATGAATCAATCCTTCATATGAGTATTTGCAATCTTCATTGAATTGGTCCCTTCTTTATCTTTATTCTCTTTGCATTTGTCGTTCTTCATCTACGATCTTTGGTCTTGTTAATTATTCATCCTCGATCCTGTCCACTTTCATCTTGTACCTGCAAACATAAACATTGTTGAATTCCATATAACAATATTACCATCCACCGAAGTACATGGGTCATTGGTCATTGTATCCACCGGTTCTCTAAGAAATTTTTTCATGTACATTGTTCATCAACCATTGATGAATCTTTATACATGTACCTTTTACTCTCATGGTATCATAATCATCATCATCATCATCATCATTATCATCCTCATCCTGTGTTTTTTTCTTACCCATAACAATGCTCTCAATGCTCCTACATCAAACTATCAAGGAACATAAACTTCTTCATGGAATCTTGTCCATGAGTTCCCTTTGTCTCTAACTTCCATCTCACAAATTTTTTATCCATGCAAATTCCTTTTTCATAGCTTGCAATTTATCTTTCATGCTCAACTACAAAATCCCCTTTTTCATGACTTGTAATTTATCTGGCTACCTCAAATCTTCTGCCAATCATGTATTGCCTCAAACTGATATTCTCTTTCTAAAATAATAAATTATGAGGAATACATGCCTCATCAGGCTTACATCATGTACATGCAACTTCATATACATGTTCATATTAGGATACTCTATTCATTTTACAACATATGATCAAGACCATTTTTTCATCAAAACATTATTCAAGGACCATTAAACTACTTAGGGATTCCTTTGTCATGGATATGTTGCATCTGCACACAACACTATTTATTCTTACCATGTTGTTATTATTTCTTCTTGTCTTTTCTTTGTGTCTTCATTTCCTTCTATGCTTCATTTTTCTTTCTTTGGTTGAATCAAACTTTCTGACTTGTCCTTGTCGCTTCTCTTTCGTTCCTTCACTATTTTTCTTTCTTTTTCATCTGCTTTGTCATGGAGTCATCATATTAATTATTCTTCATTAATATTATTTATATTGTCATCTTATTATGTCATGGAGTTTGCATCTTCTTGCACAAATCCTTCTTTGAATCTTCCACTACAACACCTACATACAATTGTTTCTTGTAGGAGGAACATCTCCATGAAACAAGACACCCACATTATTTTTCATTCAAATATAGTTGCATGTATACAAAATTGTGTTTCTTTTTAGAGTGTGCACAATGTTCAACAAAACACCTATGAATTTGGCTTGGAAAAATTAATTCATGCACCAATGGTATGACTTAAACTTAATTTGACTACAAATTTGATTTAGGTGTTAAGTATCAATGAAGAAGGAGGGCTCATCTTGCTTCAAGCGCCTCACACATTTGTACCCTACATATCTCACTCTCCACATTCACCATACCTCCGCACCTCCACACTTTTGTCCACCTTTCCCTCCTGCACTTCTTTCACTCTCGCATTTTTGAAGCTCCACACAAGTAATGTTCTGATGATTTATCTCTCTCTATATACATAGTGAAATATTTATAAGAATCATATACATTGCACCTTATTCAATGGATCTGTGAGGTAAACGAAAGTGATTGATGATGTGAATTAATTATCCCTCTTTTCCATTAATAACTTTCTTTTCAAAAGTAACCTCCAGTTGTGGTTGTTCTATTTCAAAAGGAATTTTTATATATGGAAGGGATGTTTAATAAATTTAATTCAAGAAATTAGTCTTTAAATAGTCTTGGGCTCTGTAATTCATAAGTGATCATGTCATGTATATCAAATTGCAATGGAAGAATAATGAATATGACAACTAAACGAAGGAAAGAGCCCTTTTGTGGAGATATCGTTAACTCCCTTGCTTTCTAAGACAAAGACTTCCATTGGTGCGTGTCATATCAGTGGTTAACTCTTGAGCAAAGGAAAAATAACAAAATCTAGACGATCAACTTAGTAAATGCTAGTTGTTTTCCTAAATATTTTAACTTCATAGAGCTAGTTTACTATTGTTCTCGTAGATTTGAGCCAAAAAGAAGATTAATTCAAGTAGTGCTCAAAGGGAAGAACCCTATTCTATTAAATCCAAATAGATTTAAAAGAATGCTTCGAGTTCCTTCTTCTAATAAAATTATTAAACTTCTAGAAGATGATTCTTTCATGGATTCTGAAGGTGGTGGAGTGAATTTGTTAAAGGATTTTATGGTTCCATCCATAGATATGTTGTCCGACCTCTCAACCATTGACATATATTTGTTGGCAGAGCCATACGATTATTTTTCTTGGATGTTCACTTTCTTAATGGGATGAGAATCCACTTCACTCCCCCAAGTTAGTTTTTTACATATTACATTTTTATTTTTGAAAATAAGGAATCTTTGACTGGTCTCCGGTAATCTACAATGATATTTCTTTTTATCTCACCAACTATTTTAAAAATCAAATATTTTTCATCATTGCGTCCTTGGTCCTTGGTAGTGGTCTACTGTAATGTATTCTAGAGGTTGCACCTAGGATAAAATTTAGATGTTGATAATGAATCGGTTCAATTCTCATACCATATTCTTTGGAAACACAAGGCACATTTCCATTTCTTCCTTATTAAAGATAAATTCCTTAAGGAATTTAGACATATGTTGACTCAAGAAGAATCCAAAAGGAAAACACAAGAAGGAGAATATTTTCTCAAAGGAAAGGGAGTTTGTTTTCATGACGAGAACCATACTTACATTATATTGTATGGTTTTGAAGAAACCCCTCTTATTCTTACCATATTTTCTTGTGATAGATATCTCATTATATAGGTTTGTAGACAATACAAGGCATGGTCCATCCTTTTTGATAGGAAAAGAAAAAAAAATAGTTTCATTAACCTTTCATGTTTCTAACACCACAATGAGGAATTCTACCCATTTAATGGAAATTTCTAAAATTCTTAACCCATTCAATTTAAAGTAAGGAGAACTCCTGAGAGGTTTTGACCTCGAAGGAATATTCTATAAACACTTGGCATCCATGAGATACATCAAAATTTTCACAAGGATTGTTGAAGGAATCGATGATAGTGACACACATACCCCAATGATGAAGGATAAGCATGTATGTAATTATGATTTGGTCATGGAAGTTAGAAAAAACACTCAAATACAAATAGCACAAGGAAAACAAGAAAAGACACAACCAACGTGCAATCTTCTTCTATTCCCCATTCATGTAGGAGTTACTCCTCTACAAAAAGGAAACAAGAATCAAATATATGCGTAGGAGAGAATACTGGAGGATGTTCTAGAGGATATGATGGAGAATACCCACCCTTAGTTTATATGCACAGAATCCCAAGAAAAACTGACCCACTAATCTCAGGAATCCCGAGAAATATAGTTGATATGGAAATTTACAATTCCCTGATGCCCGACTGGGTAGAACTTAAAATCGTTAAATGTTAGCAAATTGCAGAGGATTTGGCCCAAGAGGAACCAACAATTTTTTAATATCAATATATGACACTACACAATGCTTAATACAATAAAGACGAAAAAATTGCAAATAGAGAAACTCCATGTTAAAAATAAGAAAATGACTCAAACATGGAATTTTGAAGTAGAAATCTTGAGAGAGAGACCCTTGGAACTCCTTAAATCACACATCGCTACTAGAGATGTTCTTGTCGATTCCATATTAGAGCAAGAGTTGAGAAATATTAAATTGAAAAGAAGAATAACTTACCTTGAGGATGCATTAAGTCCCAAGACATTGTTTGCAGAGCCTTTGGCCATTATTGCACTTGATCAAATGCCCCCTAGTACACCTGGAACCTCAGTAAAGGTAAGAAAATAAACCAAATTTCTAATGCAGTTAGATTGTATGTCATGGAGAATATTAATAAGTGGTTTTCTATTACTTCATAGGCATAGGAAGTCACTACAAGTCTGAGGAACCTATCTTAAAGAATTTCCAACTTAATATAATACTTCCAAAAGATCTGGAGCATGATGAAACCTACTATAAAAATTCTTTGAGTACATTTTTTACACGAATGAAAAGTATAAGCGACTATCATAGAAGTCAACAACAATTAAATTCAAATTGAAGAATAAAATAACTAAAAGAAGGATGGATGGCAAGGATAAAAATGTCAAGAGATTTAATTGCCACTTGTACAAGAGTAAATGATAAAATAAGAAATTCATTATTAAAAGCACTAGAATTTGTTAAGGACCTTAAAGGCCCACCATTTGTAAGATATTTAGGCATAATAACAAAAGAACAATTAGAAATGGATTTCATCACTATTAAAGCATCATGGGTTAGGGAGTTCAATGAATTCACTGATTTTCCTAAGGCTAAAATGAAGCAGTGGCTAGTTACGTTTGTAAATAATAATGAAGACTACCTAGCACGAATAGAGCAGCTAGACTTTGAGTTCATAGAAATTGAAGATGAAATATTCATGATAAGGGTTAAACATGACATCATTGTTTCACCAATGAAGGATTAAATTTGTGAATGGATAAAGAAGTCATTTGTGGAAATATTTAACGCAAAATAACTACCAGAAATAGATTATTTCAAGAAGGTTTGATGCCCATATATATAGACAAAGACCCCAACAACAAAAGAATCATGAGAGATCACATTCAAGAGAGATAGATATGTCCATCCATCTTTCGTTCCATGAGTGTTTTTCATTTTGAATAATTTCCCTTTCTTTCATCCTAGTCTCTGGTCATCCAACTTTATTAAGTGTATTTCTCATTTGTAAAGTTGATCCCTGATTCCACTTCTCCTTTTTCTTCTAGGTTTATTCTACTAATTTATATGGTCCACTGGAGCACCAATCCTAGTTTGTTTGGACAAATGCCTTTAGTTTTATCATTTAAGTATCAGGAAAATTGTCTCTTGTGATAGGAAAACACGTTATTTGAACTTGAAATTTCAATTTGTAATATTATTTGACTCTCACATAGAGCTACTTCAAGGAGTTCATAACATTTGTGTTTTCATACTTTTTATAAATCATGAGGCCTAGTGTATGTTTCTCTTAGGCATATTATGAATTTTAAAGAATGAAATCATTTAAAGTTCTCTGATTTTTGTACCACTAGATCTTTATTTTCTATCTATATGTCTTGCTTTGAATTCCTTTTGCCATTACTTGAATCAATGGATGTGATGGAATGGATGTAGTTATTCTTTCATGTGAGGTTATAATCTTGTTATTATAATTCATTTATTTGATCAATTATTTTACCATATGGTCCACTCACAAGTGTTCATGTTATGAATGTATGAATCTATGTTTTGAGTAAATTTAGTGAATATTTGAGTGGGAAACAAGAATACCACCTCTATAAAAATGCAGAGGGAATCTTGATAATTCTTTCAAGAAGATACTAGGAGGTTGACTCTAGTCCCTCATAGGAAGAGAGATCAACACAAGATCATTCTACACAATTCAAATAAGTACATTATTCAAGAGCCCAAACACATTTAAATGGGCCAAGGATGGATCCCTTCTTTCATACCAAATGATGCACCTACTAGTTACACATACACACAACATTACACAAAGAAAGGGACACTAGGATATTTTTCTCAAGAAACCCCGAAAGGGGAAATTATATCAATACAACATTCATGTGTGCTACATTATAATGTAAAATTGGTCCCTTCTATAACAAGTGTTGTGTGGAAACTTAGTCTCTGCCAAGTAGATTTGGAAATGGAGATGATAATTGGCACCTTATAATTATTGATGATGATGATTATTGGAAGATGGGGAGAGACGATGAATATTGTTAAAAAAAATAAAAATTAAGAATATGGTAAGTAAAGGGGAATTAGAATAGATATTTAACAATAAGAAAATGAAAGTTGAAATATGTAAAATTAAATAAGAATTAAAAAAATATTAAATATTAAAAGTTTTGTTCAATTTTTTTTAGAAATGAAATGATAAAAAAAAAATTAATATTAAAACCTATGTTGAAATTTCATTGAATACTGATTTAAGATATAACTTATATCTTAGTTTACAATTATTGAAAAAGAATCTACCCACAAATACATGGAAGGAATAAAGTAATTAATAAATTGCGGTTTAATGCGTTTTAATGGGAGATGTTCTCCACGTTTTTCGCTTATTAATGCCAATCTTTTCAAACCTGTGTGGTGAGTTGTCACTAATCAAAGCATAATTAATGTGAATTGGGAAGGGCGTGAAGGTGGCAGGGATGGAAGGGAGGGATAAATTCTTTGAAACTTTTTGTGAACCTGGGTAGAGTGAAGCTTGTGAGTTCGAGTCTGGGGTGGAATTGTAGATCACAAAAGTTTTGGGTGAAAGATGTATATCACGGAACACGAGGAACGAGAGTTCGATAGCGCCAACTTGGGAATCCACGGCCATAAAATTGGATAAGTATGGAAAGGAATGACAGTCGGTCGGACTCTCGTAAATCACGGTTTAATGCGTATTAATGGGATATGTTCTCGAGGTTTTCGCTTATTAATGCCAATGTTTTCTAACCTGTGTGTTGAGTTGTCACTAGTAAAAGAATAATCAATGTGCATTGGGAAGGGGGTGAAGGTGGCGGGGATGGAAGCAAGCGATATTTGTTTTGAAATTTTGTGAACCCAGGTAGAGTGAAGGTTGCGAGTTCGAGGAGTCTGGGGTGGAATTGTAGATCACGAAATTTTTGGGTGCAAGATGTATATCATGGAACACGGGGAATGAGAGTTCGATAGCACCAACCCGGGAACCCGTAGCCATAAAATTGGCTAAGTATGGAAAGGAACGACGGTCGATTGAACTCCCATAAAGCACAGTTTATTGCGGTTTTCACTTATTAATGCCAATAATTTTGAACCTGTGTGTTGAGTTGTCACTACTAAAAGCATAATTAATGTGCATTGGTAAGGGCGCAAAGGTGGCAGGGATGGAAGCGAGCGATAGATGATTTGAAACTTTTGTGAACTCGGGTAGAGTGAAGCTTGTGAGTTCGAGGAGTCTGGGGTGGAATTGTAGATCATGAAAGTTTTGGGTGCAAGATGTATATCACAGACCAAGCGTCATGAGATATCAATAGCGCCAACCCAGGAAACCGTGGCCATAAAATTGGCTAGTATGGAAAGGAATGACGGTCGGTCAGACTGATGATGTGAGGATATATATGGAGATGAGGATCTGTTAGTATGCCAACCCGAGAACCCACAATCATAGAAATGTGACTAAGTATAGAACCAGAAAAAGATAATCAAGGGGAAGAAGAAAAGGGAAAAAGGGGTAAGTATCTCACACAACAACATCTATAGTTCATTTATTAATGCTAATATTTTCGAACTTGTGTGGTGAGTTGTCACTATTTAAAGCATAACAAATGTGCATTGGGAAGGGCACAAATGTGGCGGGGATGGAAGGGAGAGATAAATGGTTTGAAACTTTTGTGAACCTGGTTATAGTGAATCTTGTGAGTTCAAGGAGTCTGGGGTCGAATTGTAGATCACAAAAGTTTTGGGTGTAAGATATATATCATAGAACACAGGGCATAAGAGTTTGATAGTGCTAATTCAGGACCTTGTGGTTAGATAATTGGCTAAGTATAGAAAGGGATGGCAGTCGGTCGGGCTCATGATGTGATGATATAGATGGAGATAAGGATTTGTCAATTCGCCGACCGGGGAACCTGCGATCATAGAAATGCGACTAAGTATAGAACCATGAAGGGATAATAGAGGGGAAGAAGAGAAGGGAAAAAATGTTTAAGTATAAATGAGGGAAAATAAAGGGAGAAAAGAACATTTAGTGTCATATATGCAATATACTTGGAGCTTGACAAATTCAGGTTCAAGTTTAAAGAGAATTTCTTTATATTTATTTCAATAGTATTCATATTAATTTATCTTAATATATTTTTTGTGGTCCAAATGTAAACCATGTTCCAATTTGAAGGGTGTTTTTGGCTCGCAAATTTTTCTCAAACCCATAAGAAATAGACAAAAAAATTTATGACTTAACATTTTTATATGCAAGCATATTCTCAAATATAACAAGCTGTAATATATGCACAATATTATACAGGAACATGACGTCAACACTTGAGTTTCCATGTTGTATATGTCCACTAATTTGTTGTCTTTGTTAGAGGGGTAGTGGCCACAAAACTATGTCCTATCACAAATTATTCTTCCATGTAAATGTAAGGAGCGAAAGCTGTAGACGCTGCAATAGAGTAGATTTTATTTATATGGAAGTACTAAGCAGGGGAAAAAAATTCTTATTGTGCATTTTTAACTATGGATCAAAGAGCATCTTAAATTCTTGTAGAAAGAGGTTGAATTCATCTATCAATAACTGTACAGGAAAATGAGTTAATTTAAAAAAAATACAAAGTTTAGAAAAAAAAAATTAAACATTGAAAAACACCATACAACAACCTCAAATATTTTATATTCAGAGAAACTGGGTTACAAAATACAGTTGAGATTATTTCCCAAAATAACTCTCTTGGAATTTGTAAAAAAATATATAGTTCAATACATATTCTTTGAAATTTAAATGTGTTTTCCATAATGAATGGGATTGGGGCTCCAATGGACCATAAAGAAAATATGTACAAGAATCAAGCTTGTAGAAAGAAGAAAGTCAGCAATGGAAGACAACAAGACCTCGCAAGAAGAAACAAAAAATTGTCAGTCCTCCATTAAACCTTTCTATATAAAGAGGTAGAGTAATTGGATGAAGACATTGATAAAGACGGAAGAATGTGATCGGTATGAAATTACTATGATGGTATCCCATGCATTTTCATTTTCTCATTGGTGTCCTTTTATGGATTTCCTCGGTGGTTATGGGAACCATCTCAAGCGTCCTTTTCCCTTCATTGGTAATCTTGTCGACAACCTTTTTGAACCACTTTTCGATGTAGCTCCTCATGGGCACCATGTAGATTTCATGCCGGATTTTTATAATGAATAATTCACTTTCCAAGTCGCTTAGATCAATGGAGAGCTTGCACAATGCTTCTTCAATATCTTGGTTTTTAATCGAATAATCAACTATCCAGTTTTCACGTCATCTTCACCATATTCAAGAATTCCATAGAAAATTTCAAATGACAATATTTTATAGATCTCAACTTGATTGTCAAATGCTTGCTTGGTTAAAAACAATGAGTTGAATATCAATTTTGGGTCTGGAACTTCATTGGTGTTGTCATGTAGATCTATCTCATTTAGCTTCTTGAATAGTTTGTCTCTTTTAGATATGGCCTAGCTACATGATTGAACGATATCATTCAGTTTTTTTACCTTTTCTTTCCAGCATGCATTTAGTTGGTTTATTCGATCCAAGGAAGGGGGATCCTCCTCTCTTCTTCTTGATTCCTTCATACTAGTAACCTTAACACCAAATTGTACAACTGCATCGAGATAGAAACCTTGCTCGTTTTTGAAATATGCTTGTAGATACTCATGAAAATCATGGGCTCTTGTTCCAAAAGAGACCATACTCTTTTACAACTCCCAAGATTCTATTATTAATTCCATTCTTCTCTTTATATTCGTTTACACATAGCCTCAGGATGATGTGAGAAGGCTTGCCGACCCTTTTAACTTTTCCGTGGGTGTGGTGGGCCCGATCATTTCTAAAGGACTAGACAATAGTGAAAGGGGCATTAGAGATCCCTCCAATTCTTTGATTTTCTCCTTTAACCTGACGTTCTCCGCTTCAAGGCCATTAATAGAGTTGTCTATAGAATCTCAAGTTTCTTGGTGTATCTGGGATATTTGGGAAGGGTGAATGTTCCATAGGCTCATCTCTGAATGCGATTTCCCTTTCTTATTCTTTACATATCTCTTTTCAATAACCAATCTTTTGGATTTGCTATCGAAAATAGTGCTCTGAAATGCAAAAGACTCTTCTTCGTCAAAGGTATTGGTCCCAATTATTTCCACCTGAGGGTTATGGGGAGAAATTCTCTCTACCTAGTCATTGTTGGGGAACATTTTGTTAATGTCAATTTCTAGTTCCATATCTTCGAGGGAGAGATCATGGATATCAATTTCTCCCTTCGGTCCCTCCTCTTCTTGCACATTTTTTTTTCGTTTTTTCTCGCGGGAAGTTTATGAGAACTTTCAATTTTTTTGGAGGGAGGGTTCTTATCTCCTCCTTCTCCTGAATAACTATGTGTGACTTTCTTACTTGGGTAGGCTGTTGGAGTGCTACTCCAAGATGTTGTAGTCTTGGGTGTGGCAGTCGGGGATTGGGAACTTTTCTCACCTGGACATTTTTATTTTTCTTGTACGACTCATCGGTGCTAAGTATTGTCTCCAAGTCATCAATGTCACAAGTAGGAATTCTTGAGGAGTTATCTTCTTCTTCATTCAGGATAGTGTTAATGAAAGAAATGTTGAAATCGACAGCCAATAAGTGTTCTACAAAAATACCATTGGGGTCGAATCCTTTTACTTTTTCAGCATATTTCAAATTGAGGCTATGGAAGTGGCCCACGAAACCATCAATCTTGTTCATATTCCTGAGTATGAAATCCCCAACTTTCCAAGGAAGAGGCAAGAATTTCCTTTTTCTCTTTTCATGGAAAAAATGCAACCAACAAGTGTACTGCCTTGCTATCTCAGCAAGAAACATTGTATTAGATATGTGACATGGAAGGAAAGAAGGATTTTATTTGGATCCAAAAATCCTTATAACATTATAGCTATCCATTTGTTCTAGTGTGCCCTTCCTATATAGGAACTTGCTCTCCTGGTCATACATCTAGGGAAAATCCTTTCCAAATATCAACCCTTTAAAAACTGAGGCAAAATCATTAAAGACCTCATAAAAATGTTGGGAGGCCTTGTGTCTCCATAATGTCTGGTACCAAAAAGTTACTAGGTCAAATTCACAGTTTACCTTCTTATACATAGATAATCTGGGGAATGGACATCAATGCGCTATCACGAAAATTAAATAAGATGACATAAATAATTTATTATGCCTTTTGTATTGCAATAATTGGGAAGATATTTCAAAGGCAATCAACTTTCCCCAATAGAGGATGGATTGTTCCTTCACCGTAAAATATAAAATATACAGAATCATCCGAGAGATGCTAGATGTACTTTGTTGTCTCGTTATCCTCGTGAAAATCCATGCAATTTCCCGAAAAGGGTTTTTGAATGCACTAACCTGTAATATGGTCATGTCCTTGGGGATGACCATTGGGTCCTCTAAGAACTCCGATAAGAGTTCAAATCCATTATCATGATTCTTTAATAACTCCATTCAATCCTAGCCCTTGAAAGTAAGCGTTGGCTCAGGAAGTCTTAACATCGTTTGAAATAATTGAGGCGATAGGGAGACTCGGGAATGGTCCCACAACGGGATAATCCACTGGTTCAAAATATAATTTTTGGTGCACCAGGTGACCAACTCCTTACAGTCAAAAAATTCGGGGACACAACCTGCTCGCACAATTCTAGACGTCCAGATAACTTCCTTCTGGGAAGAAGGGGACGAGTAGTAGTCATAAGCTCTAGACCACTAAAAACTCTAGTCCTCGTGCCGAAAAATACTCAACATATCTCCGCAAAAATGTTGTCGATCTATAGCCATAAGGTGATGAGAACGTTACTTTTCTCTTGATATTATTTAAAATGAACACTGGAGGATGATAATATAATCTCCCGTAAATCTTGGTTTAATGCATTTTAATGTAGATTTCCTTGACCTTTTCTCCTATTAATGCCAATCTTTTCGAATCTATGTGGTGAGTTTTCACTAATAAAAGCATGATTAATGTCCATTGGGAAGGGCGCTAAGGTGACGAGGATGGATGGGAGTGAAAAATGCTTTGAAACTTTTGTGAACCTAGGAGCCTGGGAACCCGCCAATCTGTGACAATAGGAGGTGAAGAATTGACTAAGTATGGAAAGGAGGGGCACAATGCCTTAAAAAAACTAAAATAAACAACAAATTTTCCAAGTTCAAGATCCACACAAAAAAAAATTCAAATCCCATAATATTGACCTCTGCCAATTCGATAATAGGGAGGTTGAGTTGGTAGATCGAAATATCGATCAGTTCAGGTGACTGGGGTGCATCTGGGGTGCCTGTGAGAAAATATAATTCTTTGATGAAGATTGTTTTGTACTGTAACTTGTGGCATTAATTGTGTTCTGATAGTATTTAAAATCAACACTAGAGGATGATAATATAATCTCTCGTAAATCTTGGTTTAATTCATTTTAATGGGAGATGTCCTCGATCGTTTCTCTTATTAATGCCAATAGTTTCGAACATGTGTGGTGAGTTTTCACTAATAAAAGAGTAATTAATTTTCATTGGGAAGTGTGTGAAGCTCGCGAGGATTGACGAGAGCAATAAATTATTTCAAACTTTTATGAACCCAGGAGTCTGTGAACCTGCAAATTTGTGACAACAGGAGGTGAATAATTGACTAAGTATGGAAAGGCGGGGTGGTCACACAGACCCAGACAGAGTCATCATAAGTAGAGTGAAGCTTGTGATTTCGAAGAGTCTGGGGTCGAATTGTAGATCACAAAAGTTTTGGGTGCAATATATATATCACGGAACAAGGGGCATGAGAGTTCAATAGCGCCAATCCAGGAACCCGCGGCCATATACATTAACTATGGGAAAACAATTATCAGCTATGGAATATACTTGGAGCTTGAAAAACTCAGGTTCAATTTTAAATAGAATTTGTTTATATTTATTTCAATAATATTTATATTATTTTATTTTAATAGTATTTTTGTGGCCCAAATGTAAACCATGTTCCAATTTGAAGGGTGTTTTCGGCTCGCAAATTTTGCTCAAATGCATAGGAAATAGATAAAATATATGAGTTAACATTTTCATATGATGATGCCTTAAAAAAACTAAAATAACCAACAATTTTTTGCCAATTCAATATCGACAAAAAAAAATCATCAGATCCCATAATATTCTCCCATTAATGCATTTTAATGGGAGATTTCCTCGAGCTTTCCACTTATTAATGCTAATCTTTTTGAACCTGTGTGGTGAGTTCTCACTAGTAAAATCATAATTAATGTGCATTGGGAAGGGGTGAAGGTGGCAGGGATGGAGGGGAGCGAAAAATGCTTTGAAACTTTTGTGAACCCAGGAGTCTGTGAACCCACGAAACTTTGAAGAATCGACTAAGTATGAAAAGGAGGGGTGGTCAGACAGAGTCATCATAGGTAGAGTGAGGCTTTTGAGTTCGAGGATTCTGGGATCAAATTATAGATCACCAAATTTTTGGGTGCAAGATCTATACCCCGAACATGGGGCATCAAAGTTTGATAACGCCAACCCGGGAACCCGCGGCCATAAAATTGACTAAGTATGGAAACAAACGATGGTCGGTTAGATTCTTGATGTGAAGATATAGATGGATATGAGGATTTTTTAGTACGCCACCTTGGGAACCCACGATCATAGAAATGTGACTAAGTATAGAACTAGAAATGGATAATAGAGGGGAAGAAGAAAAGGGAAAAATGGGTAAGTATAGAAGAGGAAAAGTAAATGGAGAAAATAACTTTATCCCTCACACAACAACACTTAGTATGATAATTATCAAGCAATAGAAGCACATTAACTATGGGAAAAGCATTCTCAGCTATGAAATATAGTGGGAGTTCGATAAACTCTGGTTCAAGTTTAAAGAGATGTTGTTTATATTCATTTCAACATTATTCATATTATTTTATTTAAATAGTATTTTTGGTGGCCCAAATGTAAACCATGTTCCAATTTGAAGGGTGTTTTCGGTTGGAAAATTTTTCTCAAACCCATAAGAAATAGACAAAATATATGACTTGACATTCTTATATGCAAGCACATTCTCAAATATGACAAGCTTTAATATATGTACAATTTGGATAAAGTATGCAGATTAGAGTTTTGTAACCATAC